>CM067497.1:5789252-5813335 GCA_034552555.1 Semaprochilodus insignis
TATTACTGCTAGTGCTGATTGATGGGTATTACTGCTAGGGCTGATTGATGGGTATTACTGCTAGTGCTGATTGATGGGTATTACTGCTAGTGCTGGTTGATGGATATTACTGCTAGTGCTGATTGATGGGTATTACTGCTAGTGCTGATTGATGGATAATACTGCTAGTGCTGGTTGATGGGTATTACTGCTAGGGCTGATTGATGGGTATTACTTCTAGTGCTGATTGGTTGGCATTACTGCTAGTGCACATTGACTGGCATTACTGCTAGTGCTGATTGATGAGTATTACTGCTAGTGCTGATTGATGGGTATTACTGCTAGTGCTGATTGATGGATATTACTGCTAGTGCTGATTGATGGATATTACTGCTAGTGCTGATTGATGGATATTACTGCTAGTGCTGGTTGATGGATATTACTGCTAGTGCTGATTGATGGGTATTACTGCTAGTGCTGATTGATGGGTATTACTGCTAGTGCTGATTGATGGGTATTACTGCTAGTGCTGATTGATGAGTATTACTGCTAGTGCTGGTTGATGGATATTACTGCTAGTGCTGGTTGATGGGTATTACTGCTAGGGCTGATTGATGGGTATTACTTCTAGTGCTGATTGATTGGCATTACTGCTAGTGCACATTGACTGGCATTACTGCTAGTGCTGATTGATGAGTATTACTGCTAGTGCTGATTGTTGGGTATTACTGCTAGTGCTGGTTGATGGGTATTACTGCTAGTGCTGATTGGTGGGTATTACTTCTAGTGCTGATTGGTTGGCATTACTGCTAGTGCACATTGACTGGCATTACTGTTAGTGCTGATTGACGGGCATTACTGCTAGTCCTCATTGGTTGGTATTTCCGCAAGTACTGGTAGGTTGCACAGTATTTATACTGTGTCTGTTCCCACTTGCCAGATGTAGGAAAAAATATACTGGCTTAATGTGCATTGTGTAATTTCTTAAAAAATATTGTGATATTAGATTTTAGCCATATGACCCAGCTCTGAAAGAAGTTATTATGGTAGTGTAGTTCTCCTGACTACACATTCTCTGGTATCGACAGCTGTAAAACATTTTTACCCTCTTTAGGCGTGTACTTTAAAAGTTGTTTAAAGCATAAAATGAGAAACATGTTGTTTATTGGTACAAAGATTTTTGGTCCACTAACTAGTCCCACAGTTTTCAAAATATTGATACCGTTCCAGCTCCAGAATGTTTGTTCTGGATTCGGGAATGGTGTGCTTGTAAATAGCTATTTGATCTGATCTACGACCGATCTACGATTTTTTTCCCATAAAGAATGAACGGGGTGGAAAAGTTCACGCCCAGCTACTGGACTTCTGCTTGACAGACATACACTATCTCAGGGCAGACCCCCAAGCAAGAATTGAATGATGTTTCACCCCCACTCGTGTGTGTTTGTCTTTTTTTTTACCCATCACTTGTTCCTTCCATAGAGTGCCATTCATTCTCACCCCCACTCAAATCTTGTTGTTTCCTGTAACCTACAGCCAAAAAGTTCATGGTAAATCAGGGCAGATCCCCAAACTCTAATCTACATTTTACTGACCCACACTCCTCTATGCATTGTTTATTCATCCCTCATCCCACAGACACCCATTTTATCTTAGCAACTGGCCAGCAACAAACATCAGCAGTGGAACCACACTGCATTTTCTTCATGCACTTTTCAAGTTAACTGTAAAACCTACATAGTGCACCAACAGTTACATGCAAAAGTTTGAAGACAGAGAACACACATGAATATGGCATTCCTGCAAATCCTTGTGCACAGTTGGAGACTACTCGATATTGTCCAAGGCTTGAGAAACTGTCTGGAGTGAAATGTGCAGAGCAAGCTAACAACAAGTTGTCCAGGATCTTGTTAAAGATGTGGGAGCTGAAGTAGGCTTCCTATTCTCCAGCTTGTTTTCTGTTCTACTTTAAAGGAGCTGCAGTTACATTCTGGCTCCTGTACAAGCTGTAGCATTTAACGTGGAAAGGAACATTAGATTAAGAAGCTGGTGAATAGGAAGCCAACTTAGTCTGTTTAAAGAACATCATTCCTGCTGGCTGACAGATTAATTCCTTGGAAAAGGTATGAAAAGTGCCGACATCCCTTGCACAGACTGGAATGCTAGATTTCCACACAGTCTGGTGTTTTTATTACAACGTTGGCGTTGTTTTCTGCTGGGCTACTATGTGAGCTGATGTTTGCTAATTTGTAAATATATCAGTTCTATGTACTGAACTCCTCTTACTGAACTATGCCAATGAGTGTTGGATACAAGGTAAATGGGCAGTACAACAATATCACAGTGTACTTCACTGAGTATGTTGTGGATATGACCAGTACATAACCAACTACATGCTTCATATCTCACTGAGTGCAGAACGTAAACATTGTTGTGTTGGTATTGATAGTCATTTTGAAATGTGGTGCTACTGGTTCTTTTATTTGAGCTGTTCTAACTTGTCAAACCTTAGAATACTAAACATGCTGATGCATACTGTGTATTGTGAAAATCAGTTGAAGTATGATGTTACCTGTTACATTTTTGCTGTAACGGCCATCCCTGAAGGGAGGTGTGCATAACAGACTGAGAAGTGTTCATGCATGCATATCATCTTCATCCACATACATAACCCAAGGCTCCCTGTGGTCTTAGAGAGAGACCACGGCTCTCTGATTCTCTCTCACCGCTCTGCATGTTCTTTTCTCTCTTTTATTTAATTAGTCATCCAGTGCCATCTGTGTCATCCTGGCTTGCCAGAACACGAGGGCTCTAGAAGAGTACGGGAGGGGCAGTGTTGTTATTAAAGAGCGATTTAGCAGAAAATAAGCACTGTGTGTGTGTGTGTGTGTGTGTGTTTTTTGTGTTGTTTGTTTGTTTTTATACATTTTCATGACAAAACTGTCTTGACTATATAGGAAAACAGAATCTACCTGCAGAAAAGTCAACATCATTATCATTATTATTATTATTATTAGTAGTAGTAGTAATATCAGTAGTAGTTAGTAGTGGTAATAGTAGCAGCAGTAATAGTAGTAGTGGTGGTAGTAGTCGTAGTATTAGTGATAGTGGTAATAGTAGTGGTGGTAGTAACAGTACTGGTGGTAGTAGTGGTAGTATTAAAGGTAGTAGTAATAGTTGTGGTGGTAGTAATAATAGTAGTGGTGGTGGCAGTAGTAATGGTAGTCATAGTGGTAGTAGTAATAGTAGTGGTGATAGTAGTAGTGATAGATAAATACATAGATAGATAGATAGATAGATAGATAGATAGATAGATAGATCACTTTATTAATCCCAGAGGGAAAGTCACTATGGTAGTCGTAGTGGTAGTATGTAATAATAGTAATAGTAGTAGTGGTAGTAGTAGTAATGGTAGTAATAGTAGTAATAGTTGTGGTGGTAGTAGTAGTAATGGTAGTAATAGTAGTAGTGGTAGTAGTAGTAATGGTAGTAATAGTAGTAATAGTGGTAGTAGTAATAGTAGTGGTGGTAGTAATAATAGTAGTAGTAGTAGTAGTAGTGTCAGTGGTAGTAATAGCAGTGGTAGTTGTAGTAGTAATGGTAGTAATATAGGTAGTAGTAATGTAGTAATAATAGTGGTGGTAGTAGTAGTAGTAATATTAGTAGTAGTAGTAGTAGTAGTAGTGTTGGTGGTAGTAATAGTAGTGGTAGTAGTAGTAGTAATGGTAGTAATATTGGTAGTACTAATGGTAGTAATTGTAGTGGTGGTAGTAGTAGTAGTAATAGTAGTAGTAGTAGCAGTAGTAGTAGTAGTGTCGGTGGTAGTAATAGTAGTGGTAGTAGTAGTAGTAATAGTAGTAATATTGGTGGTAGTAGTAATGCTAGTAATAGTAGTGGTGGTAGTAGTAGTAATAGTAGTAGTAGTAGTGTCGGTAGTGGTGGTAGTAGTGGTAGTAATAGTAGTAGTATTAGTAGTGGCGGTGGTAGTAATAGTAGTGGTAGCAGTAGTAATGGTAGTAATAGTAGTGGTGGTAGTAGTAGTAATATTAGTTGTAGTAGTAGTAGTAATGGTAGTAATAGTAGTGGTGGTAGTAGTAGTAATATTAGTAGTAGTAGTAGTAGTAGTAGTAGTAGTAGTAGTGGCAGTGGTAGTAATAGTAGTTGTAGTAGTAGTAGTAATGGTAGTAATAGTAGTGGTGGTAGTAGTAGTAATATTAGTAGTAGTAGTAGTGGCAGTGGTAGTAATAGTAGTGGTAGTAGTAGTAGTAATATTAGTAGTAGTAGTAGTAGTAGTAGTAGTAGTAGTAGTAGCAGTGGTAGTAATAGTAGTTGTAGTAGTAGTAGTAATGGTAGTAATAGTAGTGGTGGTAGTAGTAGTAATATTAGTAGTAGTAGTAGTAGTAGTAGTAGTAGTAGTAGTGGCAGTGGTAGTAATAGTAGTTGTAGTAGTAGTAGTAATGGTAGTAATAGTAGTGGTGGTAGTAGTAGTAATATTAGTAGTAGTAGTAGTAGTAGTAGTAGTAGTAGTAGTGGCAGTGGTAGTAATAGTAGTTGTAGTAGTAGTAGTAATGGTAGTAATAGTAGTGGTGGTAGTAGTAGTAATATTAGTAGTAGTAGTAGTAGTAGTAGTAGTGGCAGTGGTAGTAATAGTAGTGGTAGTAGTAGTAGTAATATTATTAATAGTAGTAGTAGCAGTGGCAGTGGTAGTAATAGTAGTTGTAGTAGTAGTAGTAATGGTAGTAATAGAAGTGGTGGTAGTAGTAGTAATGGTAGTAATAGTAGTGGTAGTAGTAGTAGTAATATATTAGTATTATATGTATTATAATAATAATAGGATTTTTTCAAAGTTAGATTTAAAAAATCACTATAAATCACTGTGGTTGGCATTTTGGTAGTTTTCAGAATCACATATTGTATCATCAGGTTCTATTTCCAACATTTCCGATCTCAGAAAAAATAAATATTGTGATAAGCCATATCGCCCACCTCTAGTTTAATTGCTTAATCTCTGCGAGGAGTCCTGGAGGAGAAATCTGGAACTAAACAAACTAACTCCCACGAAAAGAACTATTGATGTTTTTGTACTATATTTATGTTTATTTGCATTTATTTAAATGATGCCTGGAGATTTTCTATACATGTGTTATTAATAAAGTGCTCCGGTGGCTAACACCGTACAGACAAAAAAATTACAAATACATTGATATATATATATATATGTGTGCAAAAGATATAAGCATCCTCTATCCTGATATTATATGTAAAAAACTGGTCTGTTGTTTTTTAGTGCGTGATCGGGTCAGGACCAAGATGGAGAGGGACATCCTGGTGGAGGTGAATCATCCCTTTATCGTTAAGCTGCACTATGGTGAGTTTCATACAGGGCTTCAGCCAATCCAAATGATTAATGTCTCTCATTATTTTGCCTGAAAAGTCTTGAAACAATTACATCTCTATCTCTCTCAATCTCTCATCCTCTGTCTCATTCTCACTTTCTCTCTCTCTCAATCTATCACCAGCATTCCAGACAGAGGGAAAGCTTTATCTGATTCTGGACTTTCTCAGAGGTGGAGATCTTTTCACCCGTCTGTCAAAAGAGGTAAAAATAGAATAATAGACCACATTTGTACTGTGTGTGTACGTGCGCGTGTGCATGTTGGTGTGCGTGCATGTGTGTGTGTGTGTGTGTGTCATATACTGAAGCTTGTGTGCTGTTTGCTCAGGTGATGTTCACAGAGGAGGATGTGAAGTTTTATCTGGCTGAGCTGGCTTTGGCACTGGACCACCTGCATGGACTAGGAATCATCTACAGAGACCTCAAACCAGAGAAGTATGTCAAAACAGCTCAATCATATTATAGACAAGAGTGAAAGCATTTTAGGTCAGCAGGATCGCATCAATATTACATTCATTGTCAAAAGAATAGCTGCACCCAGAAGGAATCAACGGACAGGAATGAAACTTGGTGGGTAGGTTTGACATTGTGAGACACATGAATAATTCTAGTTTGTGACGTAAGCAAGGACCGGCCTTATCTCTGTATCTCACTAACCCAACAGCCATGATTGTAGACATTCAGCCAGAAGTGATGTCCTCCATGAGTCCTCCTACAATGATGAAATAAACACAACCAAACACTGCAATGGTGTTATGACTGTCATGGAGTCACTCAGAATGGCAGCGAGTCACCTTTAGGAGTACTTCAGTATGTGTAGCTCAATAAGTATCGTCCATATCAGTCTAAATTTATCATCATTTATTGTTCCTGGTAACCTTTACTTGCTTCCCAATAGCACTGCAATCCCACACTTCCTTCTGGGTGCAGATATTCTTTTGATGACGAGTGTGAATAAATAAATAATGCATGAATATATAAAAACCGACTGTGTGGATTTAAAGGGGGATTCTGTTATATTTTAAAAACACTGCACTGTAGAGAAACTGTCCAATTTTAAAGCCTGTTTCCTTTTACATTGTGTGTAAAGTTCATGATGAACTGACTAGAAGAAATGAAGCAAAATTCAAAAAGTTTGGTTCCAGTGACTTATATTAAAATAGTGTTATATAATGAGTCTTATATAAAAATCTTATATAAAAAGTCTTATATAATGATTCAATAGCAAAAAATCTAGGGGCGAAACTTTCTATTTTGTGAGCTAGTTTGAAGAACAAAGTCTGGTTCCAGATTACTTCTGGACATCCGGAGATGAACACATGGGTTTGTTCAATTTCATCAATGCCAAACCTGGTACTGGATGTTCACTCCGGTTACATAAGTCACTACTCATGATAATAATAGTATTAGCTTTTATAGTGATGTGAGTGTTTTTATGAGCACATAAACAGTTACTGTCCATATAAAAAGCTTTTTATAGGATTTTCTCTGGTACCTCAGTACACAGTAGTGTTTCCTGCCAAAGCCTATACAGCAGAACTATAGTAAAACAATAATCCCATCACCACCACTGTGAAAAGTTCTCGACTTGTGAGTGTCTGTTGTGAGTATAGCATTTCACATCAAACCAGTCCAAATGACTTCATTATGCAAAACTTGTCATAAAGTGGTGGAATTCCTTCCAGCCTTTAATATGTGACAGTGTGGTTCAGTCACGGAGGCTGTGTGCTGGACTGTTCTTTAATCTGCTCTCTCTCTTTCTCGCCGCATCTCACCACATTCCCCCCACCCCCGTCAGCCAAGGTCAGGTCTAAATCATTTTGATGTGTGTAGAGACGAGGGCGAAGGTGAATGATGAGTGCTATAAAGCCTGTCTGAGAAGTTACGGCTCCCTAGATATGAGCGGCTAAAACAAGAATGTAGCAAGATCATTTAATTTGTGTTTGTGTGAGTGTGTCTGTGTGTGTGCGTGCGTGTGTTGATGTTTTCTGATGCTGTGAAATTTCTGTCATTTCAGCATCCTGCTGGACGAGGAAGGCCACATTAAGCTGACGGGTTCGTATACCAGATTGCTGCACTTCACTTTCTGCCTCGGCTGCCACGCTGGGTGCCTGCTGTATCTCTGGCACCAGTGTCCGTGTATACAATCATCTATGCGCAAATTAATGCACAATTCCTGTTTTTTTTCTTGATAGTAGTTGTAAGATGATACATGCTGGGATTCAAATAGAGTTAGGTATTATGGTATGAATGTGAAATCAGACGTAACACAAATTTCCACTGTTTAGTTTCCACTGTTAATAATAAGAGCTTCCAAGTGGCGCAACAGTATAAGTGCTGACCACAGTGACGCCACAGCTGCCCCAACTTCGACACACCAGTCAGAAGTGTGCAGTGCCTTGGTTTTTCATGCAAAATGTATTTTATTTGAAGTTTGAACATGACATACATAATTACAGTGAATGATTGCTATTGGCTGTGCTTTAATATCATGGTGTATTCTTCTTTTTTGAATTTGTTAGCTGTGTAGCCTTTAGCTTGCTAACTACCAAGCTAGCGGAGTAAAATAGTGAACTTGTATCAGCAGTAATGTGCAATATAAGAGTATTAGTTTGCATCCTAAATATAGTACAAATATATATTTAGTGTTCTGTCTTAAAAAAAACAGGTATTTTGGGTATTTTGGGGGCGTCAGATTGCAGTGATTATTGGGCACTTTCTGCTGCTGAAGTTGACACCTGTCACCTGTGTCCATTCGGCCCCTCCTCCCATCTAACACACTTTATCTGAGCTGATAAAATTATGGAACAACCATTATGATGATGTCAGGGATTTCCCCAACCAGAAATGATGAGGGCAGGTGAAAAAAAACAGGCAGCAAGAGAGCATATTTGGCCTCACTCCATAGGATAGTCTTCCCCCTCCACCCATCACTCAGCACAATGCTAACTGATGCAGGCATCTGTTAACTGAAGTAACGGAATTAGCAGTTAGCATTCCCTGTCAAACATGTTGAGCTGTACAATGATGTTAAGTTAGCGACAGTTTGATAAATTGCAGTGATGTTTCATGTGACTGAGAGAAGCGTATGTAGTCCTTCACCTTCTCAGCAGTGGTAGCTTAATGGAGACCTAGCAAGCAGCTGCAATTGCCCATGATTACATGGAGGATAAAAATCCCCTGGATGGCAAGCATATATGCACACTCATGACTACAGTGAAAAAAGACTCAACGTGAAGGGCCCAAAACAAACGAGACGCAGTACAGGCAAGCCTATCGTTTACATACGTCCAGCCCGTTCACTTAAACCATCTCCCTGTATCTACACTCATTATCAGTTTTATCAGCTTAACATATAGAAGCACTTTGTAGTTCTGTCGTTAGAGACTGTAGTCCATTTGTTTCTCTGCATGCTTTGTTATTCCACCTTTACCCTGTTCCTCAATAGACGGGACCACCACAGAGCAGGTGTTATGTGGGTGGTGGATCATTCTCAGCACTGCAGTGACACTGATGTGGTGGTGTTGGTGTTAGTGTGTGTTGTGCTGGTATGAGTGGATCAGACACAGCAGTGCTGCTGGAGTGTTTAAACACCTCATTGTCACTGCTGGACTGAGAATAGTCCACCAACCAGAACTATCCGGCCAACAGTGTCCTGTGACCACTGATAACCGATTAGAGAATGACTAACAACAAACTGTGCAGCAGCAGATGAGCTATCATTTCTGACCTTACATCTATAAGGTGGACCAGCAAGGTAGGAGTGTCTAATAGAGTAGACAGTAAGTGGACACAGTGTTTAAACACTCCAGCAGCACTGCTGTGTCTGATCCACTCACACCAGCACAACACACAATGACACACCACCACCACGTCAGTGTCACTACAGTGCTGTGGGGGTCCTGAAGAACAGGGTGAAAGAATGGGAACAAAGTATACAGAGAAACAGATGGACTACAGTCTGTATTAGTAGAACTACAGAATGCTCCTATATGGTAATTGGAGCTGATAAAATGGAGGTGGTTGTAATGAAGTGGCTGGTTGTCATATATGTGTCTTGAAGGGACAGAAACGAAAACAGGGCTGTTTACTATTCCAAGGGATAAACACAGGTTGGAAAATGGTCATGCAATTAGGATATGTGTTTTTTACTATATATAATATGGTCACACCATATTATAATATACACCTTAAATATAATAATAATAATCGGTTATTTGTATTTGCAAGCTCACCTAACCAATAAAAACTGCTTGTGTATGTTTGTTTTAGACTTTGGGCTCAGTAAGGAGTCGATTGATCACGAGAACAAGGCCTACTCTTTCTGCGGGACAGTGGAGTACATGGCGCCAGAAGTGGTCAACCGCAGAGGCCACACCCACAGCGCTGACTGGTGGTCGTATGGCGTGCTCATGGTAAGGGGCGGGGCTTCCGTCCTGAGACTGCATGCAAAAATATTCCTGACTGTCAGCATGTTCTTCACCAGCCATTGTTTTTCCTTTCTGTCTCTAGTTTGAAATGCTAACTGGAACACTCCCCTTCCAAGGCAAGGACCGAAAGGAAACCATGACCATGATTCTAAAGTGAGTGCTGCAGCAGCGTCTTTGCTGCCCAGGGACAGATTCGGCCTGTATTGTATTCTAAATGCTAAGCTGTGCTTGAGTGGCTGAATGCCTGCAGCATTGCTGTAATGGAGGATGTGGCCTCGGTTCAGCTGACACTGCTATTGAGCCCCAGCGCCCTACACTTAACCTACAATAAACCTACAATAAGAGCAGAGCCACTCAAAACAGCCTCGGTTTTAGCTTGCTGTAATGGCTCAATGTGAATAAGCCAGCGGTGAGTAATGCTGCCGGTAGGGTAGCTGCTGATAATAATTAAGCGTCCCAGGCCTGGTGAGAGGCTGATGTATAGGTGATAAGCTGTGGTGGTGGGGTTTTAGCGCTCTGTCAGTAGCTCTCCGGAATGCAGGGGCTGGATTAGAGTGCTGTAATATGATGATAAGAGACGCCTTGTGTCAGGAGGGACCACACCACTCTGCACAATAACCAGCACTTCCAGCATATGCCTCTTTTAAGCATGATATCCCTCTAAAGTTTGGGGACTCTTTGCAAACTGCTTTTTCATACAAATGATCATGTTGGTCAGTTTACAACTTTACATACGGTATAAAAAAGCTTGCCTGGTTTATTTTGAGAACCGTGTCAGATATATTGGTGACCCTGGAAATAAACCCAAATGTTTTAGGCAATGGTTTTATAATGACCACATACGCTCCCCGGACAAAAATGAGTCACCTTGCGTGGTTATGGTGGTGGTAGTAACTTCAGGCTCCTGCAGATGTTGTTGCACGAGGATGATGGGGCTATAAATACCTGCGGGGTGTGAGTGACAGGATTCATAGATTGAGAAGAGGTGGTACAGTGCAGTGAAGGTCTCATTCCATGTGTGGAAAATGGCTCCAGAGCAGATGTTAATGATTGATTAAAAGGAGTGACTGCATTTGGGCGTGCCAAAGACCATAGTGTGAAGGAAATAGCAGAATCTGCAGGTGGCTAAAATCCCAGTCTACGGGGAATTCTCCTCAGAATTGTGCCAGGGAAGGCATCCACCAAATCTGACCCAGCTGCACTATTCTATGATGCGAGTGTCTGAACATTGATGCGGCCGACATCCAGAAACTTGTCCAGTACATGCCAAGCTGTGATTCATGCTTATGAAGGTATTACACACTATTAGGTATGTTTTAGTCACTGGTGTCTTTTTTTTTTTTTTGTTCGGTGAGCCTCTTTGTCTTATGTAAATGAATAAGAGCATGGTATATGGAATTTTAAACAAAAATCATTCATTTTTAGTACTAAGTTTTTGTCTGTTCCATCACAGAAATGAAATGTCACAATTTGCATTATGAGAATGTAAGTACTGTGGTGATATTTGCCCACCACCTCTTTTCAAAATAAATACATGACTGAGGCACCTGCACCTCACTGACTTCCCTCCATGCTTTCATGAACCTGTGCTGAGCTACATAGGTGACAAGTGGTGATAAGTGATTTTTATATTGTGTCCTTTCCCTGACCTGCCCTGACCTGCCCTGACCTGCCCTGACCTGCTGTCCTTTGTCGGCTGTTCTCTGTAGGGCCAAACTGGGCATGCCTCAGTTCCTCAGCGCCGAGGCACAGAGCCTTCTTCGCAACCTGTTCAAACGCAACCCCTCCAACAGGCTGGGTAAGCAGTGCACTCACGCATGCAGACTAATGGCTGACTCTTCAGTATTGCAGTATTAAATGTTAACTTTCAGAGTGTTATACTGTAGCTGAAACAGAGCCACAGCTGTCACATATTGTTTGTACAGGTGCTGGTCCAGATGGGGTTGAGGAAATAAAGAGGCACCACTTTTACGCTTCCATTGACTGGAATGTAAGTGTGTGTGTGTGTGTGTGTGTGTGTGTGTGTGTGTGTGTGTGTGTGTGCGTGTGTTGCATCTGCACAGTATGTCTTTTTAATTGGTAATGGTTATCAGGATATTATCCAGCTAATCACTAAACACTTTGTTCTGTGCTCATCCTGGCCAAATACAGCTGATGATGGAGATGACGATAATGCTGATATATTTTTGTGGGTGTTTTGAATGACATTATGAGAAATAACGTGATTCTTCAAAAATAATAAATCAGGAAAAATCAAATGTACACAATTTTGTACTTGCTCTAGATGTAGTTAGTCAGCCAAGAGAGTACCAAGGCAGTAAAATAGTCAACAGTCACCCAATTTGTTTCCATAAATATGTCCCCAAAACACTTTACTTAAACCACGTCCAGGTCTTCATTATTGTCATGCAGACTTATAGATTTGGTTTAGTGCACAGTATAACTTAATGTGAGCTATGAAAGTGGAAAAAACATGATCACTTTCTTTCCCTAACTCAATTTGGCATTGTTCTACGGAAGCCCGTTCCTGTGAGATAAAGGAGAAGAATGTGTTTTTGTTCTTCCTTTCCCTGCTCCATTACTGTTTGTGGTAAGTCTAAAAGTCTGTTAAAATATTGACTTAATATCTCAAGAACATTCATTGGCATCCTAAAATAATCACATATTATCTCTGCACGTTGATTTGTTATGTCAATTTATTGTTAGGTTCATTCAAGAAATTCAAGAAAGTAAGTCGTTATTTTGAGATACTAGGTCAATATTTGACATGCTGCTGTCAGAAACAGAGAATGGAAGAAAAGACATGAGCAGTTTCCCCAGCTGGCAAGAAAGGGCTGCCGTATAATTCCATGCTAGATGACGTTCGAAAAGTTTGAAGGCAGAATTCAACTAGAGAACTGGAAGTAACAGTGAATTATTTAGAGTTTAACTTTAGAAATACAGTGTTTCCTCACCATCGAGTTATATAGATTGTATAACTTCATTTCATTTGAAGCAAGAATTTACAGAAAAAGATTTTAACTGACTAAAAACATCTAACTTTTTATTTAGCTAAATTAGCCTTAATGCTCCAGCGGAAGAGTAAGAAGCAAAGTTTGGACATTAAACNGAAATTAATTTTTTTTTTAATAGTGTTGTAAAAAGGGTTCACTAATGTCGCAAAGCATGATCAGAATGTGCTGTTTAATTGTGCAGCGCTAGAGTGATTGATTTCAGCAGTTGGTTTATGATGCATCATCGGTTGTTTGTCCCCAGAAATTATTCAGGAGAGAGATTCCGCCGCCCTTCAAGCCTGCCTCCGGGAGACCGGATGACACGTTCTACTTTGACCCGGAATTCACAGCTAAAACTCCCAAAGGTAGCGCAATAGAACAGCCGTTTAACCTTGTGTATGTTTTCTCACTTAGTCTTCCGTGAGTAATAGTCTTCTTTTGCCAATCTGTAACATGTCTCCAGACAAATGGATAACAGAGAACAGCACGTTTACTTACTCATAAAACTTTCATCATCTGCGGTGGGTGTGAAACAGGATGGTTTCATGAGGAACTTGCATTCGCTTGTGTCTGTCCATAGACTCACCAGGTGTGCCCCCTAGTGCCAATGCCCATCAACTCTTCAGAGGCTTCAGCTTTGTGGCCATCAGCTCAGAGGAGGAGACCCAACCACTGCAGAGTAACATGAGCACCGTAGTGCAGGTATATGGACTGAACATAGGTGGAGTACAGTTAAACAGCAGACAGTGTGTATTGGGTACAGGGTCATCTGTTCTGAAGACGTTTCAAAGGCAGGCTAAAGCGATCCACAATGAACCATGCTTAAAGACCTGGGGAACTTACAGTGGCATTCAAAATGTTGGGCACCCCTGGTCAAAGCTTCTGTTACTATGAATAAATTAAAGATGGAACTTTCTTTTCAATATGTTAAACAAGATCAGCGTGTTATTTTAGTTTCATACAGATTTAGAGTGACAGACATGAAAGGAGCATCATGCAACAGTTTGGGCACCTATAGATATTTGAGCTCTCAGATAACTTTGACCAAGCGCTCAGACCTTTATTAGCCTTTTGGTTAGCCTGTTGCTGTTGGCGTGTTCATAGTCATTATTAGGAAAGATCAGTTGATGCAGTTTTGAAGCTTTATAAATACTCTTCAAACCTTTCCCCCCAGTCAGCAGCCATGAGTTGCTCTAAACAGCCGCCCAGCTCTCTGAACACGATGCCTACAAAGCAGGAGCAGGCTATAAGAAGATAGCAAAACACTTTCAGGTAGCTGTTTCCACAGTTTGTAATGTAATTAAGAAATAGCACTTAACAGGAACAGTGGAGGTCAAGTAGAGTTCTGGAAGACCAATAAAACTGTCCAAGAGATTTGCTCATAGGATTGCTAGAAAGGTAAAGCAAAACCCCCGTTTGACTGCAAAAGACCTTTGGAAGTTTTAACAGACTCTGGAGTGGGTGGTGCGCTGACACCTGCACACATATGACCTTCATGGAAGAGTCATCAGAAGAAATAAATGCAGCCATCAGGATTTTGTTAGGTCCTCTGGATTGATAAGGTTAAAGCAGAACATTTTCGCCACAATGAGCAAAATTTGTGTAGATAAAAAAGGGTGCAGAATTTCTTGAAAAGAACACCTCGTCAAGTTGTTAAGCACGGGGGCATGCTATGGGCTTGTGTTGCAGTCGGTGGAACTGTGAACATTTCGCTGGTAGAGAGAAGAATGGCTTCAATAAAATAGCAACAAATTCTGGAAGCTAACGTCACACCTTGTGTAAAGACGGAGGATGAAAATATAAGACGGAATTGATAGGCTTTTAACTGGCTACAAATAGCATTACCAAGCTGTGACACTTGGTCAGGGGGGTGCTACTAAGTACTGACCATGCAAGGTGCCCAAACTTCAAGCCCTTTTCCTTTTTTGTTATTTCGAAACTGCAAATGATGAAAATGAAAAAATATTATGGCATTTGGAGGTCAGGTTATCTATTTGCATGCCCTGTAAATCCATGTCACTTAATCCTGCTCTTGTGGACACACAATTCGCATATACATGTACTGTATGTGTCCAATTAACAATATTCTAGCGTCCAGTAAATGACCAATGTAGTTCACCAAATTACCTTCATTTCAGTGTAAACAGGGTGGTCTTAATCTCGGGTAACACCTGCGAAAGCAGGACCCCTCCCAGGTAACAAGACTGGTGTGGCTTGTCCTGCCTGGTAACAGCAATGCATTCCCCATGGTCTCACTTTCTTTCAGTCGGAGCTGCATGTATCAAGTGAAAGTTAGCAGCCAAACTAGAAAAGCTAATTTAGAAAGCAAGACCAGGTGTCTCAGGTCTTGATCCATCAACGCCCATCTAGAACAGAGGTTGGTCAGTGTAATTAGAGGGTATTTGCATATCGCAGAAGCTAATAACACAATGCAATTAATGAAGGATAATTTGTGCAGGCCTAGTTTGAACTGAACTTGTTGTTTGTGTTGGGTGAGATGTTTGTGTTTGGCTGAGGTTTTACACCTGGTTACTCTCTTCAACGCAGCAGCTTCACAGAAACACGTCTCAGTTCAGCGACTCGTACGAGGTGAGAGAGGACATTGGCGTCGGCTCGTACTCAATCTGCAAGCGCTGCATTCAGAAAAGCACCGGCATGGAGTACGCCGTCAAGGTGACCGCTCGGTTACATCACAAGAGTGTGTAATGCCTGGATGTTTGTCAAATCAATGAAAACACAATGACCGTTTCTGTGTCCACTTCACAACCAGATCATCAACAAGGCCAAAAGGGATCCTACAGAGGAGGTGGAGATTCTGCTACGCTATGGTCAGCATCCCAACATAATCACCTTAAAAGATGTAAGTGTCTTGACGGACATAAAAGCACTTTGTGTTGCTCTTAAGGACAATAAAAAATGTCTTTTGAGTTTTTTTGTCTTTGGCTTTTAGCTGCAACAGCATCAGCCATTGTAGCCGTAGCCATCTTGTGTAATAACTTCCTGTGAGTGAGCTTTTAGAAGCATTAGACTCTTTGGATGTCTGGTTCCTATCACCAACATTGTAAACAGTTATGTTTCAGCAAGATTCTTGAGATCGGCTTGTTTCACACCAAACCACCCTAAATGACTTTGTTTACGTCCTTCTGAGATGGGATTCCCCTTTAAGAGAGGTAGTAAATGCCATACCCCAAAGCCACAGTGGCGCGCAGTTGCTTTGAGCAAATTGAGTAAATAACGTAACGTGAACCCGCAGTTACTGTCCTTCGAGAACGTTTAGAACCAACTCTATTAGATTAGTCGTCATTTATATTCATTTGCCGTCATGATCAGCTTTGTGTATCAGATAGGTTTCCATGCATTGGTACAGGCACAGCCAATGCTGATTGCATTTTAGCATTTCATGTATACACTCAAGGTCATATTCTGTTGAAGTGTGTGCTGGGTTACGTTATAGGCTTTGAGCTCAGATGCACACGAAGAAACATAAGCTTGGTGTAGTTATTTGTATGTCAAAGAGAGCAAAATGGCCCTGAAGCATCCACAGTGTGTACAGTTCTCACTGGAACAGGGACTGAGATGTGACCAGTGTAACCAAGAATGGAACTGAAGAGGTGTAAAATTACACTCATCATCAAAAGAATCGTTCACCCAACCGACAGTAATGAAATTTGGTGGGTAGGTTTCACATCATGAGACATGCACATGACTCAAGTTTCACGCTCGGCCACGCGTGTGCTGATTGCAGACATTCAGCAAGCACTGATGCCCTCCATGAGTCAACCTGTTAGTGTCAGCACCATTGGCAGACGGTTACACGACGCAGGACTACATGCACACAGACCATTACAACGACTGCCCTTAACACTACGTCAACGTCACAAAAGAACGGTGGAGTGACTCAGAATGGCAGCGGGTCATCTTCAGTGATGAGTCCTGGTTTTGTCTTGGTGAAGATGACCAACAAATCTGTGTGTGGAGGCACCGTGGTCAGCACCAAGATGAATGGTTTGTTGTCACGCGTCACATGTCCAGAAGGCCTGGTCTCACTCTACCTCCACCCCTACCTGGAAAATCTGCAGGAACTGTGTGAGAATATTGAAGCTGCATGGGATGGATTATCACAGAACACCATTAGGAACCTCTACAACTCCATGCTGAGACATATGCATGTTGTGTTGAGAGACACTACCTCTGTAGGTGCAGCTAATTTATCATCATTTATTGTAACCGAATAGCATTGCAATCCGACACTTCCTTCTGTTTTTTGATGCTGTGTGTATATCGGTGCATCTGGATTGACGTTGGAATGTTAGAATCTACTCATTATATAGTCGAAACTAAGTGGAGTTACTTGTGTTGAGGTGTTTCAACCACACCGTTACAAACAGGTGCATACAATCAAGCACATACCCACGCAGTCTCTATAGACAAACACTGGCAGTAGAATAGGTTCAAGAACTGTGGCACTGTCATAGGCATTGGTGTATGAACTGGGTGGGACTGTAAACAGTTGCATTTGTCCCACCCAAAAATTATACTGCAAGGGTAGCACAAACAACCTTCCCATTTTATGCTATGTTGTGTTGCGCTTTGGTGCCTCAGGGCTTTAATCTCTTAGCTTTTGTTGAGGCTTGTGTTGAGGTGCGTGTTTAAAAATAAAGAACTTTAAAAAAAAAAGAAAGAAATTGTGGTCAAACTGGACTTACGGAACTAGATTATAGCCTTTGTGGAAGCACTCCGAGTTTCAACCTCTGAATGTAGTGCTGAAACTCTTCCTGCTACTTTTCCAAAATATACTGTAGTCCAGTGTCACTGTTTGGCCATCATGCTGGGAGCAAAAAAAAATCAGACCCTATTTGCGCCAAAAGACATTTAGCCTATTTGAGCTTCAATTAGTGGAGCTACATCTCCAGCACTGGCTCAAATTCAGCTGAGGTTCCAGCTACCAGTGAAAGCACTTGCAGAGTTTTAGCTCCAGAAATGAAGTGGAGAAACCGTTGTTTTTCCTCGGCACAAACAATTGCAGTGAAATTTCTGCCCCAGTCAACTGCAAGTCCCATTCGTAAGAAATGGAAGTGCTTAAGAGGAACAACGCCTCAGCCACGAAGCGATAGAGCATGCAGAGAGCAGGTCTTCTGAGTGCCTCTGTTGCACCACTCACTGCAGAGTTCCAGACTGTCTTTGAAAGCAACAGTAGCACAAGAACTGTGCAGCACGAGTTTCATATTGTAAGTTTCCAAGGTTGAGCAGCTGCACATAAGCTCAAGATCACTATGTACAATCCCAAGCTTCAGCTATTCACTATTGACTGAATCTTTTTCAAGAGGTGGTCAATTCGCAACCAAGCAGTGACCGTGACATGTGTACAACTACAGCAACATGGCTGCCCATACACTACCCATGTCACAGTCTGTGCTGTGCTACATCCCAACAGCAGTCGTTCTGGTGTCAGACACTCCACTGTAGGCAGAAGTTTGGGTGCCCCAGTCAAATGACATGTTTTGTTGATGTTCCAAGTGAACATCGTCCTCTACTGAGAACACACACCTTCACAATTTAATGCACAGTTACTGCTTATTTACTGAATTTAACATATTGGGCTGAAAAAATATGGCTTATTATGTTTTATGTGATTCCAATATAATTAACTCAGCAAGTAAATAGATACATGTGTACTAAGATTAGCAGATTCGGAGGATGTATTAAAATCTACAAAACATGTGATTTGACCAGGGGTGCCCAAATTTTGCCTATGACTGTAAGTGATTGTAAAGGTCAGCGAGTGGAGTTTTGTACCAAAATCATTTGATCTAAATGAATATACCGAAATTCAAGCTTTCATGATGCATTGAATGGTTTCCTGAAAAACGTCCAGCACGGCTGATGTTAACCTTGGTCTCTGTGTGCCGTGTTCCCCAGGTGTATGACGATGGCCGCTCAGTCTATCTGGTAACCGAGCTGCTGAAAGGCGGAGAGCTGCTGGATAAAATCCTCCGCCAGAAGTTCTTCTCTGAGAGAGAGGCCAGCGCGGTGCTCTACACCATCACTAAGACTGTGGAGTACCTGCACACACAGGGGGTATGTATTCCCAACCATGGAGCATAAATGGGCTAGCAGCTATTACCGCTGCTCAGAGCAGTCTGTTATGACCCTGCTCCCATTCCACTCCAGGTTTTCTATTACCTGTTCAGCACTCACACTATATTCTCACCCCATGTTCTTCATTTTACACTGTGTTTCATACATCTGGAGGGCTGTGTTAACTTGTAACACTAACACTGTGCTATACATACTGTATCGGCATGCTATACACAGCCCACCACTCTATAAGTAGTATTGTTTAGCCTGCTTAACAGGAATCTGAGCTCCCCTCATTCAATGAATTTGTATTTTGGATTGTTCTGAGTGTCTTAAACAACGTGGCAACAAAACATCTGCGCTTATAACTGAATGACACTAGAAGAGTGTTTACCCTGCAGCTGCATTAAAGGTCATTAACATGTGCTATTCTCATGCGGGATGCTGCGGTAACAGAGCTGTCTTTGAGTGAGAGGGAACAGTAAAAAGCTGCTCCATGCTCAAGGCAAAATCGCACCATTCCCTTTCCTGCTCCACTGCTACAAAAAATGGGACTGTTTAATGTCCCAAATGTACTGTGAAAGTTATAGCTAATGCTACATCTAACATAACTGCAGTAACGGTGAGCTAAACTCATCATCAAAGAAAATACATGCACCCAGAAGGAATCAACCGACAGGAATGAAACTTGGTGGGTAGGTTTGACATCGTGAGACATGCGAATGATTCAAGTTTCACACTCGGCTGTGCATGTGACGTAGGCAAGGACGTGCCTTATCGCTGTACCTGATTAACTATATAAAGTCGTCCTGGTGCTTTCCATTCTGACTCTCACTGCTTTGCAAGTGAAGTATGCCTCAGAGAAGAGTTCAAAAGCAATTCGAGCAGTTGGAGGAGTTCAGGAGGGCGGGACGGTCACATATTGTGCGCCATACCGGTCGTGCAGATATTACCATACCACACTGTTGGCAGCAGTGGATAGAAGAAGGCACACAGCGATATGAACGATCTGGGACACCCACATGAACCACAGGGAGGGAGAACCGACAGATTGCCGGACATGCATGGAGTGAGCCAACAGCCAGGATTGTGGACCTTTAGCGAGCAGTGATGCCCTGCCTGAGTCATCCTGTTGGTGCCAGCACCATAGACATAGGACTCGTATGACGCAGGACTACATGCACGCAGACCGTTACGACAACTGCCCTCAACCCCACATCGACGTCACCTTTCTCTTCATTCCCAGTAGCATTGCAGTCTGACACTTCCTTCTGGGTGCAACTATTTTTTGACTATGAGTGGATATGTGTGGGTGGACAATAGGCATTATAATTCCACGCACTACATTAAATAAAGTTCATTTCTTTTGAAACAGGAACTTTCAGACAGCATCATTCAGTCAGCAGCTTGGGACTGTGCAAGTTTACGTTGACAGCGTGACACTAGAGATGGCAGTGATCCAGTACCAGTTATCGTAAAAGGCCGATATATCAGCAGACAATGCTGGATGCTGGCTCAGATATTGGAGGAGAAGAGAAAGCTGATTCAGTCCTGTAACATGTCCTTCCTGAAATAGCACTCATTCGCACGGTGTGATGTGATGCTGTTGACCGTGTTCTTCCTGTGGTCATATGTGTAGTTTGAGCATGATAGATGCTCATCTTAAGAAGAAGTGGCACTGTGCCATCTCTACAGTATGTGACACCACTGTCTGTTGTTTACAGCTTCTCTACAATGAACCTCTCTTGCAGTGCGCTCAGGAAAGCACCACCTAGTGAGAGATGTGGATAAGAGTAATGAAACCGTACTTGGGACAAAGGGTGCTTCATTTATCTGTAATGACAACAACAAGAGCTTTAATAAGGCCATGAATTATGATGAGCCCAAAAACGTTTTGTTTGGTATCGCATATAGAGCTCAACCTGACCTGATGCCACCGGGCTAAAACACATTTCTGACCCAAACCAATCAGTCATATCCCAAAGTGTGGAATAAAACCTGTTACACAGAACACATTAATCATATAACAAATGACTCGTTCTTTTCGCTGCGTTTTACTGTACTCTGTGTCTGAATCAGTTCCCCTGTTATGTCATGTTTTCTCACAAGCATAGAGTGGGTGACTTGGCTGTGCCAGATTAAAAAAATAATAATAATTTAAGATGGTGAAGAATAAATAAGGAGGAAAATGAACTACTAAGCTGTAATAAAAATGCCTTAAATGTTCATTGTGTAATGATATAGTCACGCTCCACTCCTTCAGGTGGTCCACAGAGATCTGAAGCCCAGTAATATCCTGTACGTGGACGAGTCAGGCAACCCAGAGTCCATCCGGATCTGTGATTTTGGCTTCGCCAAACAGCTGAGGGCAGAGAACGGCCTACTGATGACGCCCTGCTACACTGCCAACTTCGTGGCCCCAGAGGTACCGTTACCACCTCCACTGTTCAAACAAGGCTTTCAAAATACTTGCTGTAAATACTTAAAGGATCATTTTTGTCCTACAGGTGCTAAAGAAGCAAGGTTATGATGCTGCGTGTGATATATGGAGCCTAGGTGTCCTTCTGTACACCATGCTAACAGGGTAAATATACGAGTATGGCAGGAACTACGGAACCGCTCGTGATGTTCGAACTGTCAATTCTATTCCGATACTGCTCTGTTTTCTAGGTTCACTCCGTTCGCCAATGGCCCTGAGGACACGCCAGAAGAGATCCTGGCCAGGATCGGCAGTGGGAAGTTCTCTCTGACGGGCGGATACTGGAACTCTGTCTCATCTGAGGCCAAGGTGGGCTCACTGTTACTTAAAACACCCTAAGGAGTTTACTGTGATGACTAGATCTGACTAGTCACGCTCTGCATCAGCCCGGAATCAATATATATTTGCTATATATTTGTTATTCCGCATGTATGTTGTCCACAGGACCTGGTTTCAAAAATGCTGCATGTGGACCCCCATCAGAGGTTAACAGCTGCACAAGTGCTGAGGCACCCCTGGATCATTCACAAAGACCAGCTCCCCAAGTACCAGCTCAACAGACAGGATGCCCCTCACCTAGTCAAGGTAATGTGCTCTTCACACACTGTAATTATTTGAGAAGTGTGCAGAAGTTTTAGATACCTGAAGAAATACGTTTTAAAAGCAGCTTATCTGCAAATACGGTAACATTCATGCAATAAGTAGTGATTTGGTGTGTCAGTGTATTGGCATAACCATTTCCAAATCTCTGCTTGTGGGAGTCCAGTTATCCAATATCTGGTTTAGCTAATCAGTACCTTATTAAATTGAATCAAATGAGCTGCTGGTGTAATTTAATAAACCTATGTAATGGCTTCTAGAGGCCAGCACCAGCCTGTAGTGGGTCGCTACACACTCCCTCTCTAAAGGTCAATTGTTGCCTGAGATCTACCTGCACAGACCCACTCAATACGCACATGTACAGTCCCAGCCAGCACGAATGCCATGAGACACTCGCTTCTCGGTGGCAAGCACCCCCAACCCCCCCGGCAGTCCTCGCCACTGGCCACACCCTCGCCACCGCGGTTCCTCCTGTGCACAGTGGAACTTCCCACAGCATGCTGCACCAAGTCCTTATTGATTTTAGGGGCTGATTGCAGCAAAAATGGTACTCCAGTCAGCCTCCATCTGCTGTCCCTGATTCCCACTGCACCATCCAAGCTAGACAATGGTCTTCTTCCAGCTGTTTGATGTGCCATTCTTGCTGTATGTAGGGCTATCAGTGAGACTGTGAGACCATCTTCCCCATGAAGCCTTGTAGCATTGTTGTCAGTCTTTGGCCAGGGTCTGCCTCTCATGGCGCCTGCCTTGAAGTTCTTTGTAGCGTAGTTTCACCATTGGCGTGCCCACTGTAGCGTTGGTATAAAGTCAGACATAGACGAGGCCATGATTCTGGTGTGACCTCTTTTATTAAACACAAGTGTATAGACACATAGACACACAAACACACACATTCACAAAATCCCTGATTCGAACATGAGTTCCAGAGGAATTCCAACTTTCAAGATTTTCTCATTCGTTTCTACCATCTCTATCCAAAGTAGTTTATCGGGAAGTCTTTAGAGACAGTAAAACATTGCAGTGGCCGGCCTTTCGGTAAAGGGATGGTTTATTGTTGTCTGCGCTGTCTAAGTGATATGTGCATGATTAATGTGTTCTTCTTAGGGGTGTTTTGTGTGCGCCTGACACAGAGTAAAACATCAATCATGCGTACATAACTTTAACAGCATAGGCAACAATAAACCATCCCTTTACCGGAGGACTGGTCACATGTCATAAAGACTTTTCAATTAAGTACTTTGGATAGTGACGGTAGACATGACTGAGGAAATCTCAGACGTTTTAATTCCTCTGGAACTCGTGTTAGAATCAGGGCTTTTGAAACAGTTAATACATGTTCTCGGTATCATCACATACTGGATTTAGCTCCAGTTTATTTGCACCCCCATGCTTCTCCACCCAGTAATAGTAGTACCATGCATGGTGTTGGTGTATAAATTGACGTAATTGACTTACGGTAAATCCTTAGCAGCAGTTAATAAAGGTATCCATAAATAGACTAAACTTAGACAGACTTTTTTACTCTGTAACTCTGTTAACCCCCATAACAAATGCTCTAGTGACGTCAGGTCATGTGATTGTGAATCGGATCAGAGCGACTGACTGATTTTTGAATGAGCATCACTAGTTTTGGAATAGCGTATGACTGCATGGGAAGGCCGATTCTGCAAAGTACCTCTAGGTGGTCTGATGGCGGTTCTCTTTTTTCCAGGGCGCTATGGCTGCTACGTACTCTGCCTTGAACAGGAACGTTCCCCCAGTGCTGGAACCTGTCGGCTGCTCCATTCTCGCTCAGCGCCGAGGAGTAAAGAAAGTGACCTCCACTGCCCTCTGAGCCGCTGCCCTCCACTTTCAACCACACACCTCAGAACTGGCGGGACACTTCCTGCCTGTCCTCCTGCCCTTTAAAGAAGCTCGGCTGTCCGGTCTTGCTGCATCCAGGGCTCTAATGCCAAGTGTGGAGTCAAAGGACCCCTGGTGGACAATCTGATTCTTCCTTGTCTGCTTACAAAAAGGACCAACAAAGTCTTTTGCTTGTACAATCACTGCTGCCTCCAGACTCAAAGCAAGCAAAGCATCCACAGCACTCTGAGGACTTTTTTAGTTTTTTTTTTTTGGGGGGGGGGGGG
>CM067497.1:5813671-5932350 GCA_034552555.1 Semaprochilodus insignis
GGATATGGGGGTGCGGGGCAAGAGACAGTATCATACATGCATATAAACTTGTAATATACTGTAATATCGATCTTTTTATAAAGCTGATAGAGTAAAGATTATTATATGGGCTGTTAGGGACATGAAATGGTGTCAGATGAGAATTATGTATTGTTCAGTTCTGTTCAGCAGCCTTTCCAAATCTGTTCGGTTTCCAAGTTGAGCTATTCTGGAATGTTAGAACCAAGCGAGCTGGCCTTAACACGTGTTCAAGGTCTTGATGTTTCTCTTCCGTGAATCTCCTCCTTGCGTCAGATAAGCCTCTGCAAGGCTTGAAATCCACAGGTGTCCTAAGAAAACCCAAGAATTCCCATAAAAAGAAGACACTTTTACAGGAAGTCATGTGTGGTGAGAGGACCACAACAAGAGAAACAAGTTCTAGCTTTACAAACTGGTTTTGCAGATTAACTGCACAAAAGCAGTTCGGAGCACAAGACAGCAGAGAACTGTAAATACTTAGAGAACTCAGGTTTATAAAATGCAATGCATTATTATTAAAAAAACGTTCTGAGTAACAAAAGCACACAGCAGTGTTGTCTCATTTTGTCCCAAGTGATGTGCATGTTTGTGAAACGGTTTGTAGAGGGAACGCGGGTTGGCGTGGAACCATTCTCTGCATATGCATTTTTGTAAATTCATGAAACAGTTTCCTTGAACTATTTTAGCTCATGGTAAGCTAGTGACTCCGCTTGATGTGTATGTAAGCGTGGCTGACGACTTTTTCATCTGTTTCTTTTTTCCAGCAGGCCGGTTTTACATTTTTAAGGTTTTAAGTTGGGTTATGTTCTGGTCCTCCTGTTGCTTTGTAATCATTCCTCTCTGTACAAAGGAAAGGTTGCATACGGGTCTCTCTTACGTGAACTGAAGTTTGACGTTTTTATGAAGAAAAAAAACAAAGAGGGAACAATAAAATATTGAACTCTAAAGAGATGATGATATTTATATATTAGTCTGTGTTAAAGAAAATATAGAACTTTTTAATAGAGTTTTTTAAAGGTATGCATCTTACCAAGTGCACGTACACTGTAGTAAAGCTTTCAGCATAGCTGTGGAACCTTATAGAGTACAGGAAATAAAACATACAGGCAAAAGCAAAAGTTTGGGCACCCCTGATCAAGTGACATGCTTTGTTAATTTTCCAACTAAAGATCAGTTAACACATCCTCTATAAACACTGTACACTATCATTTGCAGGGGCTGTCATATTTAAAGGGGAACTGCACCGATTTCTCAACAATTCTGCTTAATTGAATGATGAAGAGTTTTGGTGTGAAATGCTCCGTTCTGGAGAAACCTGCCGAATCAGAATTGTTAACAGTGGTGGTGACAGGAACCAGACGTCCACCTCTAAAAGCTAAGTCCCAAATGGATATACATACGCTGGCTGATGTCTGAGACACTGTTTTACGATAGTTTTGTGATAAGCCTTTGGTCTAAAACTGATTTGAATCCATCTATTTTAGTCTATTCATGATGAAGGGATACATAAAGGGTGTTCCCAGGCAAGATAGTCCCACAGGATAACTTATTTCTTCAGTTTGACCACTATTTTACCATCAAACTCAGGAGACACTGGTGGTTTTAGACAGTAAATCAAACCACTATATTTGCACGGTGGACACAGAGGCCCGCAGGTTACAATCACAACACTGTAGAGAAATCTGTTGGTAAGTTTCTCTATAAATGAATTATTTCCTGTTAACTCACTCTGAATGATTCTGTTCATATCTTAATCACTGTATTATGGACATATGTAAAGAATCGGTATAGTTCTCGTGTTAGTGTATTCCCCCAAAGAGGACGTAAACTTTGTGTGTTAACTTATTTTCACTTGGAAAAAACCTGAACCTGTCATATGATCAGAGGTGTTCAAACCTTAACATACGACTGTATATGTACAAGAATCCTCAAAGCAATGTTCACAAAAATGGAAGCAAAGAATAAAAAGTCCACATTAATAAAACAAAATAGCAGATATACATATCTATTACACTACTACACAAATTGCTGCGCAGCTACTTTTCAAACAAAGTAGTTTAGAAGTAATAATAAGGTCTAGTGGTTATAGGGAACCACTAGTTAAACAGCAACCATCAAAGGCTTTCTCAGGTAAGACCAGATCTCAGGCCAACTCAGTCCATTTCATCAGTGTCCTCGCTGGTATCAGTATAAGACAGCTCCTCTGGTGAGGGCAGACAGAGGTTTACAGTATGATCAGTTCCGGTTTCTTCAAAGTCAGCTACAGACTCTGCACCAAGTATCCGTTCTGGTTTCAACTCGAAGCCTTCTTCAGTCTCCATCCGCACCCTGGAGTAGTTCTGCAACTTCCCTTGAGCATCGTCCCCTGTATCCTCTTTAGAGCCCTTCTGAGCGTCCAGCTCTAAAAGGCGCTTCTTCTCATGAATACGCATGTGGCACAGGTAGCCGCGCTCCGTGAGCTGGTACACTTTGCAAGTGCTGCAGTAATATGGGGTCACCACTACATGTCTATCGATGTGCTTGAAAAAGGCATCCAATCGAACGAAACTTCTATCGCAAAAACTGCATGCGAGCTTGTTTCCAGAGTGGGCTGCTTTAAAATGCTGAGAGAGCTCCCCTTTCACCTCATAAACTTCCTCACAGATCGGGCATTTATATGTCACCTGGGACGTGTGGTGTCTCATATGAGCATCCAGGGAGCCCTTGTAGCGGAAACGCCGGGGACAGAGGGTGCACCCATGTGTTAAAGTGGCCTCTGGGTCCTCGTGGAGCTTCTCGTGAGCTTTCAGAAATGCTCGAAGCATGAAACCCTTCCCGCAGTGGTGGCAGCGGTAGGTTCTGGCCCTTCTCTCGTCGGTGTGACTGCTTTCGTGCTGCATGAGAACTCCTTTATTGCGGAACTTCTGTCCACAGGTTGAGCAGCTGAAACGTTTGTCTTTATCGCCTCTGGATTCGTCTTCCAGTTCACTACTACCTCTTTCACGTTTTATGTCTGCCCTCCTGAGATGCTTACGACCCTCTGCATTCGTTTCAACAGAAAGCAGGCACTCGTTTTCCTCTTGTTTGACCTGCTTAGCCAATTCGGACTCACTTTCTTCTCGAGGCTTCGTGACCTGGCTCACTTCATATTCCAAAGGTTCCTCCTTGACAGAGGCCAAAGAGACCGTGCTACTGATGGTAATGTTGCAGGTCTCCTCCACTTCGTTTCCAGGCCCTGCTGCCTGTAACAGGTAAAAAGTGACATGGGAAATGGGAAATGGGATATGGAATAAAACACATACAGTCACTGGCCACTTTATTAGGTATCATTGTCCACTTTGTAGTTCTGCAATTTAAGGCAAACTCAAGGTCATTTAATCTTTTCTGTATTGAAATTTGAAAGATTGTCTAGATTTGAAACACAGCTTAGCAAGCCTTAGCAAGTTTTAAATGGGAAAATTTAAACTGAAAACAGAGCTTGTAATCTACCAGTCTGTTACCCTATGTTAAGGCCATGACGAAAAAAGGCATGGACTTTAATTTACAGAAAATAATCCCATTTAAACTGCAATCGCAATATTGATAGATAAATCAGAATTAGGTGTTTTCCATATATTGTTTAGCCCTACTACAGTTACAGATTGTAGGTTCTCTGCACACTTTGTGAAGCCCCCTTTATCCTTTTCATATCAATGGTCAAGACCCCCATAGGACCACCACTGAGTAGGTGGTCATTTCGGTGGATCATTCTTGGCACTGCAGTGAAACCGACATGATATTCCCTAAGATGGTGTTGGCTTTGTAGTTCAACAGTTATACACTGTAGTCCAACTGTTTCTCTGCATACTTTGCTAATCCCCCACAGGACCCCCACAGGACCACCACAGAGCAGGTATTATGTGGGTGGTGGATCATTCTCAACACTGCAGTGACACTGACATGGTGGTAGTGTGAGTGGATCAGACACAGCAGTGCTGCTGGAGTTTTTAAACACTTCATCCACTTACTGACGTGCTGCTCCAGCTTGTAAATGCAAAATCAGAGGCGATAGCTTATCTGTTGCTGCTCAGTTTGTGTAGGTCATCCTCTAGTCCTTTATCAGTGGTCAAAGGACGCTGCCTACAGGATGCTGTTGGCTGGATAGTTTTGACTTGTAAGCCTTAAAAACTGTTCATGTCCAAAACTATTAAAATATGACATATAAACCAAACTGTAATGTATTTTTAATATACTGTAAATATACTGTAAAAACCTTAATCATAAGGCAAAATCCTCTGCTAGTAGGCCACCATTGTTGCACTGTGACAGTATGTCATATGGTTGTTGGAGTCAGTCCAACAGAAAATAACATATTTTTAAAAAGTTGTTCTCGTAAGTAACGTCATGCTCCACCTAAAACTCTAATGGCTTTGCTCAGTGGACGAAAGACAGCCAACCATCTGATGGAGAAACAAAAACGGCAACCAGCTAGTAAAACGATTTTGTCTATTTTTAATAACAAATAAAATAATTTGCTTGGTTTTGTACAACGTATGTGAATAGTACTGTGCATGTATAGCATATTAGGGCCTATATGACAGTCAGGGTTCCATTTAAAAACTCCAAACGTACCAAAGCAACACATCATTGTCACTGCAGTGCTGAAAATGATCCACTACCTTCTCTGTGGTGGTCCTGTGGGGGTCTTGACCATTTAAAAGCTGTATAAAAGTGAGATAACAAAGTATGCAGAGAAACAGATGCACTACAGCCTGTAGATCTACAAATTGGACCTATATGGCAAACAGAGATGGTTTTAAAGAAGCAGTGTGTAACCTTTAGCAGTGAAGTTACCCACCCCTGCATTCCCTAAGAAACTACAGAGGCTGTCCGGTTATCTGCTGTAGCCTCAGTACCTGTCCCAGTTTTACTTTGCTTCATATTTTCTCTTCTTCGATGGTGAGGATTCACCCTCCTTCACTTTTTCGTGCCTTTTTGTGCTACATAATACGTAAGCTTCTCCATCTGTCAAAATGTGCGTTTCAAACTTGTCATATAACCCAATATGTTTATCTAGAACCAGTAGTCTAGCAATTTATTCTGACCATCGAGTGGTCCTAACTAGCATGCTCATACATTAGTATAGTGCAAAAAGTGTTTCAGACCTTTTATGGTGTTTTTTAATGTTATTTTGGTCCAGACTCAGCTTACCATCGCTACATTCCCTGATGAGCTGTTTCAGGCTATCAGAATATTCTAATTATTCTTTTAATGCTGTTAATGTTCTCCGATAAGGTTGTTCACTAGCTGTTTGTTTCATCTTTCCAGGGTCCACCTTTCAATGGTGCAGCAGTTATTATGATAATTTAGGCACCAGAATGTAATTGTACAACATTTAAGGTGGAACAGGAAAATTCAACCAAGAGGCTGGCGAATAAGAGGCTGACTTCAGCTTTATAGTTTTAATAAGAATGAGGATAAGTAATAACCCTACCTGGATACAGTTTTATTCACTGAGCTACTGTTAAACACAGTACAGTAGGACGTTTCAACAAGGACTCTTCATCTTCCAGCCTGCGCTAAATCGCCACCAAATTCAAGCTGCTGCTTCAACCTAAAAAGGCTCTCTCTACAGCCAGTGTGTGGCTTGTCCATTCTGCGCTACTGTAGCAACACTCCTATGTAGATATGAAGGGCTCATTCTAGGCCAACAACAACACAAGGATTTGTAGTTACAGGTAATTATACACTAATGAACACATAGTTTTGTATATTATATTCCATTTCTGCTCGTAGACCCCCACCAAATCTTACATACTGCTACTTTAATGTTGTATCTGGTCAGTGTATTCTGAGCTCTGATAAAATGTGTAGATACAAAGAAGTGTACCTAATAAAGTGGCTTGTGAGCATGCATAATAACAAGAAAGGGATTTCTACAAAACTCCTATGAGAATCTAACTGTACATTTGGACTAGTATAGTGTGCAATAGGCTATTACACAAGTATTATAGATGACTATAAAACAGGAGGTCTTTTCAGAATACTGGACATGTTTAAAAATACCTAAAGCAACGATGGCTTGATGAGAAATGCTCTGAAAGATGAAGCTATGATTGTGCTAAAGCATGTTATTTAAGCACTTATTAGTTATTGCCATCATTTTATTAACCTTACCTGATCATCATCGACTTTTGACTCACGATCGCCGGGATAAATCGTAGGAACCGCGTCGACGTTTAATATTAAGCGGGTGGTGAAACCGAGATCTAGCTTAGTGAAGCTGTCTTGTGAGAAATGCTCACCACAGACGCGGCTTAAACCGGAGATGTTTTCTCCATCATCTTTACTCCGTTCAATAAACTGCAGCCACAAGCTGCGCCTTTTCGGTTCTTCGGGTAAAATGTAATGAATTATAGTGTCCGAACTGTTTGGACAACCACCAACCACACATTTATGTGCCATAACGTCAAGCGACGTCTAGTTTACCCTTTTCCCAATATTTAAACCTGTTTTAATAAGTATTTTAGCGCATGTTTCAGAAACCAGCGTACTGTGCACTTGCTAGCTGTGTTAGCCTGTTAGCTTCAGTAACAAAGAATGAGATTGCTGTTAGAAAAAAAGTGGGTAATTTTAATGTATACACTTGAATGACCATCTGGCTATCTGTAGGTTTACCCCAATTGTACGAATTTGTCTTTTAGACGCGCGAAATCCTTAAATAACTATATTTTTAAATGTTTTTACGACGTAATTTACTGTGAGAATGTTGCAGATTTCGACCTTCCTCGCAGCGCATTGATCTCACTCGGGCCGGTTAGCTCCGCCTGCTGGAATGGAGGACGCTTTTCTTCTGGTCTTCGTTTTGGTCAAACATGTTCTTAGGATATGATACAGAATTTATCAGTTATATAAGTAATTAAACGCGCGTATATAAGAGCAACTGAGACTTCTAATTTAAGTGTGTGCGTTCGTGTTTAAAGGCATCGAGAGACTGATTTTCAGTAAAGTTCGGCTCTATTTTTCCGCGCATGCGTGTTTCGGTTAAGCTGAGCGAGGCTTTTCGGCATAGCGGTCAGCGCTGCGGTCTGTGACAGAAAGGCAAGGTCCTTATTTACCAGTTAAACGTAGAAACACATCTGGACGTGATTCGACAGCGGACAGTCGGGTGTACAGAACATGCCGAAAAACAAAGGTAAGGTCTTTAGGAAAGGTTATTGTTGTAAAATACCTCATTTTGGCTGTCGCGCGCAAGCAACGGTTAGCCAGCCAGCCGATGTTTGCTAATGCTAAAACTGCGTTTCTTCTGCTTTTAGTTTATTCTGTTCAAAATACACCATAATTCACATGAACACCCGGTTCTATCTACGTTTCGTGTTGTATGTGGGTTGTTACTGGTATATTTAGCGACTAAAAGCGTTTACTGTTTATAATTAATTTCGGTAATAGCAATATTAGCCTAGCCAGATGGAACATGGATCCACACCGGCCTGGTTTGCTGGTTGACATTCTCCGCTTCACAGACTAAAACACAACAGGGTGGGGTATATTATTGACGGTTTAATTCCGAATGGCTAGTAAACAAAAGAGTTTTCACCGTGTGTGAATAGAAACGTGAATTAGGGGCTGATATTACTGTCACTCCACCGGCTCGAGTTTCCTGTGATATATACGTTTCACTCTCCTGAGCACTGCACTAGAGTGGTGTTCAGGTTGTCAGAGAGGGCTGCCTGCCTGGGCTCTGTTTACCAGTGAACATAGGGTTAACTTCAGTTCAGACACATTATGAAGCAGGTGGAGCGCACCTTGCAGCACCTCCCTCGGCCTTGGCTGCGATGGATCAGTTTTAGGGCTGTAACTAGTCACGTGACCTGTTTTACAGCTCGATTCCATACGGTTCGATACGTATATCTGATACATCAGAAACAAGCAGGGGCTGAACATGTGTCTAAAGTTTTTGGACCATTTTAGGTTATTGGAAGATTCAACATGATATAAAAGCAATATTTGTAACAGATATTTTGCTTTATAGCATCTAATGCTCTACCCACAAGCTAATGCTAGTGCTAGTTATGATGCAGTGCGTACGCCTACATGCACTTAATAATCCGTTAACAGTTCACAGGGTTTCAATGCCCTTTAGTAATCAGGGAATGGCAAACCATGGTTCACCATGGTTCAGCTAACATTATATGGATTATGTTAGTGGAATTATTAACATACATCATCTAGGAAAATAAAGGATGTTTAAATCCTTAATTTTGTCAATCATGCAGTTTAGCGTTTAGTTTCTCGTGGGTGCTGTATTGCTTATTTCCAGGACCTCGGTCTGTTTTCGCACATGCACAGACTGAGAAATCTGAAAGAAATCAGAGTACGGGTATACATGGACTGAGAAACCCAGTTACTGAGCTAAAATATTAGATTTCTGGATCTTAATCTGATCTAAGAAATCAGAGTATACTGTTTACATGACCACTTGAATAATCAAATTGCAGAACTGCAGAAATCCAAATATTGGATTGGATTGTAATGTACATGTGCATGCAAGTGCACTCATTATATGTTGACATTGATGTGATTTGCTATATTGTTCTCCATGCTAAATATCACACAGTAATACCTAGAGTTCTATAGAGATATCACACGGCTCACTGGCTGAAAACCTTTACAGCTGTTTCTCCCTGGATACAAATCACTGTCTGTTTTCCTGACAGAGATCAAGACATTCTCAGTTTGTCGTTTGTATTCTCTAGTGTTGTTTTATTCAGGCAGTCCTTATTATGCAACAGGTCAAGAAACAGAAGTGTAGTAGTACTATTATAAACAAAAATATTTCTGTAGTGTTGTTTAACATGTTTAATGTTCAGTATTTTCATCTCTGTGTTAAATGTTTTATAGTAGTTTATAAAACCGTTGTGGAATCCTGTAGGATGCTGTAGATGTATTATTATAATCTCTTGTGAATCACATAGAAGTTCTTGTAATATTATTAGTTCATTTTCACTATGAATGGAAAATAAAATTCAGGCAGATTAAAATAAAACTACCATAATAAAAAATAGCTGTTTTTCTCAAGGTTTTTAGTTCCAAAAGTCTATTTTGGACTCCAATTTAAGACACTGTGAAATATAAAAATTGGAACCCTACTGAAGAATGAAAATACTGATAGAAAGGTCTTAAAAAGGCAGCAGGAAAAATGGGGCCAACATTTTGTTAGGATAAAGGTAAAATATTACAGCAATAAAAGCAATTTATTTAAGGATATATGTTGGATGATGTTTCAGCACCTATTCAAGGCCGTCAGTGATCATGTTGAACTTAATAATGTGCTATGATTTAAAGGAAGTATTTTCGTTTTAAAAGCTATTTCGATTTTATAGTTAGTTTGTGCTTTAAGTATAAGTATGGTCTTGAATAATCTCTCTCTCTCTGCCTTCAGGTAAAGGAGGAAAGAATAGGCGACGTGGTAAGAACGAAAATGAATCAGAGAAGAGAGAACTGGTGTTTAAAGAGGATGGTCAAGGTGACTTACATTATTCAGAATTCTTCACTAATAGGGCAAACAATTTTCTTACACCAGTATATGTTTAAATAATGTCTGTTTAAGAATGAAAATATCTGTCCTTCTGTTTTCCAGAATATGCACAGGTAATAAAGATGCTGGGAAATGGAAGGTTGGAGGCTATGTGCTTTGATGGAGTCAAGCGACTTTGTCACATCCGAGGAAAACTCCGGAAAAAGGTACAATTCTGCCTGGAGGATTCTGCTGACTTGGTGTTCTCAACACACTGTGAAGTGCTTGGATTGTTCAGCCTTTTGTGCCAAGTCATGGGGATTGGTTCAAATGACGAGGCAGATTAGTTGACAACAGTTGGTTAATTCGCATTATGTTTTTAATTAAATCTGCTTTAAATTTTTTTATTTTTAATCTGAACAATTTACAAATAAAGTATGCTTGTCTCAGTTGACATCAGATAATACAACATGACAAACTGAGAATGGTTTTGTTTTGAATTGAATGTTCTCCTTTCAGGAAACTCTTTTGTCTGTTTGTTTTTGTTCTATTTTCTAGTTTCAGCATATGTATTTTTCAGCATATGTCTCATCTGTTATTCTAGGTTTGGATAAACACATCAGACATTATACTCATTGGTCTGAGAGATTATCAGGTAAGGAGTTCAACTTAATAACAGTGTATAGTCCAGTGAAGCCTATGCCGAATACACTAACAACTGAAATGCACTACCACATTTCGAAGCAATTACAGTGTTGCGGTGTAAATAACACGTCTTCCCTCTTTAACAGGCCAAACTGCCATTTTAAATTCCTAAACTAAAAACTTGTTGCCTGTTTATTTTTTTTTGTTCTTTTTGTTTCTTTCTTTCAAGTGCAATTCAATAGTAGTTTCTTCAGAGACACAGAAATAAGTATCTTGGAGGCAGTCCATGGATTTCGGCCACTACTCTGTATTCTTATACAATTCCCTGGCGATGAGTAATGGCTTTCATACGTGAGCACAAAGATAACAGATAGATATTCATGTTAGAATAAAACATGAAGTGCCTATATTTAAATGAGGAAAAATCAACAAGAAATGTTTTACTGTCTCTTAGATCACACCAGTTGAAAAAACTATATGATAATTGGGACGTTTTAGTGAAGAATGTGTCTTTTCTTTTCCACATAGTAAACATCCATAACATTTTCCCTCCAAAGTGTTATCGTGCGGCGTGATTGCCTGTTTTATAACATGAATAAAATGCTGAAAAAAAATTCTGCATTGAAAGTAAGATGCGTCAGGCTATTCAGCACAATCATGCATGTATAATTACACTACCACATTTTGTTACAGATGTAGCAGCAGCATTCAGTGGCACTTACTGAGTTCATGTGATTTACTAAGGATATAAGAGTGCATTATACAGATCGTACTGATGCATCAACCAAATAGAAGGCAATCCGGTGTCACCGATGTGATGAATGAACGTCGAAGCTTGTGTGTTTATTTTCACTTTCACTCATTATCACTCATTTTTCAACACTATCTGCATGCTCCTGCACTGTGTGTGGCAGCATGTGGTGTCAGCTTGATTCTGTCTGCCAAATAAAGTTTCATCTGAGCAGTAGCAGCCAAGAAAAGTTTTATGCACTCCTGTTGGAAACAAATCATGGATGTGGAAACATTTTGGTTTTAGAAAAAGTGCAGGACAGACAGGTGAGACTTTGGCCGTTTGGGAAGAATGTTAGTGTGAATTAAGATATTCGGGTAGTGCTGCAATCTTGTTAGCTCACCTGAAAAGGTGACATGGTGTTAAAACCGGTGGCTTGATTGTGTGGAATTTTATTATAATTATGCACTGGGGGTTTTCTTAAGAGAACTCAGAGAAATGTCCATAACTTGGGTTTACTGAATAACTCAGAAATGGCTTATACAAAAATAAAGTATAACTGGCACTCAGCTACATAACTGCTACTGAACAGAATAATTAAACTGAACTAACTCTGTTCTGGTGCTACAGTATCATTTCATAAGGACTGCAGACCCCAGTATCAAACCAAATCATAGCCATCATCAGATCATTGGCTAAAAGAATCCATGTAGACGTGATGAGACTTAGGATTGTATTATTTATGCCAGGAAACCGCGTTACAGATCAGCCAAACTTTATAATTACAGTGTGTGGGCTACACAATTAGTGAATCTGTCAGACAGGAAAACATACAGGTGGAATTTAATCTCATTTGACTTGAGAGTGCTTGAAGCGCATGCAGTATACAAATATTGTTGTCAAATCACGTGATCGCCTCTTTCCTTTTACTTTCTGTCACAGGACAACAAAGCCGACGTTATTTTGAAGTATAACGCTGATGAGGCCCGCAGCCTAAAAGCCTATGGAGAGCTTCCAGAGCATGGTGTGTATCTGCATTACAGTAAACCACTTGGATCTTCTAACAAGTTTCTGAGTTGTACATTTGTCACTCATGTCATTTGTTGTTTCACAGCCAAAATCAACGAGACGGACACATTTGGAGGTGGCGATGATGATGAAATTCAGTTCGATGACATTGGTGATGACGATGAGGACATTGATGATGTGAGTACCAATCCAGATATAAGTACATTTCAGAGTGATCAGAGACAAACCAACCTTTTTACTGTTAAAAGAAAAGTCAATCATATTGTAAAAGTCATTGCCTCCACTTTGCTTTAGATCTAATCAGGAGCTGCTGCTGAGGGGAAAGTGGACTTTTCTCAGCCGGCAGAGACAGAATGCCCATCATGTCCCTAGTGGAGTCGGCCCTCTCTCCTTACGTCTAAGGTGGCTCAGATTTAGGGTTCTGTCACTAACTACATGACTGCACCATTATATTCAATACCTTTTTGTTATCTTTTAATGTATTTATATTAATTTCACATCAAGTGGAATTTAGTTACAAGTACAGAATCTCTGGATTCGCAATAAAAATGAACTATTTTATGTTTGGTCTTGCAGTCTGTATTCTTGTAATGTTCAGAAGCTCTTTAGAGTGGAGAGTGAGAAGTGCTCTTTAAAAACAAAGAACAGGTGATGCGTCTAACATGCCACTGTCGTTTTTGTATGTATTTGAATGTCTTTAGTCTAACCTGTTATCAAATAGGCTACAGTATACATCGCAATGCGTTTAAGTATGCATTCAGTGTATACTTACTAAGATTGAAAGTAAGAGAAAATTCCAGCAAAGTAAGAGAAATTCCAGCCCTTGTTTTTCTTCAGTCACTGATTTGTTTTAAATCAATGTTTGTGTTCTAGTTGAAATGATGAAGATGCTGCATTAAATAAGAAGTGGAGTTTGTTTGTACTAGGGATGCACTGATTCTTCATTGTTAGAACTGAGCTTTAAGTGTCCGCTGTTACTGAATACTGATACCTGTCACAGCTCTCCAATACTAATCACTAAAGCTTTTATACCGTTTCTAATTCTTGTCCAACTATAGTGTAATATAATGGAGATTTTGGCGTAATCAGAAACTCCATTGATGATTATAGCGCACGGTTTTATCAATAGCAGTGTTCAGTGTCAGCAGTGAAATTAAAGCACAAACAAAGTGAAAGGCAGTACATATTACTACAGCCTGTTGTTCTGCCTTCAGATTACAGCATTAGTAGTTTCTATTACTGATGCTGTGTGTCAGTGCTTGTATCAGTGCATATCTAGTTCATGCTCACATGTTTAGACTTCTGCAGGACTGTTAAAGTATTGTAAATGTTGAATTCCCGAAGTAAAGAAAAAGGACCTTGGTGACTGGAATTTTTTTTTCTCTTCCTAAATTTGAAAATAGTTATAAAGCTAAAACTTAAATAGTAAGACCGGAATATTTTTGTATTCGAATAGTCAGCTAGATTGATGTGCTTTTTCACAAATTGTGTCCTTTGCGAGAGCAAGACATTTGCAGGATTAATTGGTGGATTTAACTTAGAATTGCTCAAGTCATTGTCATTTTTCCTCCTTTGCTGCTTTTTATCGAAAGAAACTTTGATTTTGAAATAAAAGTAACAGTAAATGTATGAACTATGACATTCTGTATTTTAATTCTTTTGAAATGATGATTATTTCATTTCAGATTTTTTTTTGTTTTCCTGGTTGTAAATGTAAGAAGTATAAATGTAAACGTTTCTTTCTTATTTTAAATCATGAAAAAAAAAACAGATCTTCCACAGATTTCTCCTTAATTGAGTTTACTGTAATATGTATATAATCTCTCCTCTCAACGTTCCACATTGACAAACAGCCGCCTATTCGGCTTACAGAGGTTTAGGCTCACCAATTAACACTGAGGTTATAAGAAGCCTTTCAGCCTGAACTATCTGACTTTATTTGGCCTTCATTTTTTCCCACAATACAGCCATTTAAACAGACAATTAAGTGTTGGGGATAATGTGAGGCGCAGCAACCAGTATAGAAACATAATTACTTTTAATTGTTAAGTGTAAGTCTAAGAGGATATTAATTACATGCACATATATTTATTTATATTTATCTATCTCAGTGTATATCTGCTTTATACATTGATATATATGCTATATAATATCTATTTTTATTGGTCTGTTCACAATGTAAACAGCAGCAGGCTTTAAAAAAACAATGGACATGCAGATACGATCTGTTCTGTCAGCAACTATATAATATCTATATACGGTATCTATATATTACCTAAATACAATGACTATATATTTTCTATATGCCATATATGTACTATATATGATTCGTATACAGCAATTTTGTTGTATTATAAAGTATCTCTATACAGTCACTATATCCATGTACAGTATTATCTACATAGTGCAAGTATATTATCCATATTCAATGACAGTATTATCTATATACAGTGCCTACTTTCTACAGCAGCCGTATTTTGGCTGTATACAGTGCCTGTTGTCTATATACAGCGACTATAAATTATCCATATACAGTGTCTTTATATTGTCTGCACATTGTGAGTATATTATATACAGACTATATGTTATCTACATACAGCAAATGTATATTATCTGTATATAGTAACTATGCTTCCTGGACAAAAAATTAATCGCCTTGCGTTTAAATGGTAGTAACTTCAGGCTCCTGCAAATGGCGCTGCATGTGGATGATCGGCGCGGAGGAATGATTGCATTTGGAAGTAGATGAATCTGCAGGTGTATGGAAGCGTACGGTCATACGGGTCTACCAGCAGTGGCAAAAATCCCATTCTACAGGTAGTTCTCCTCAGAACTGTGCCATGGAAGGCATCCACCAAATCTGGCCCAACTGCGCAATTCTTTGATGCAACAATGAACATTGCTGTGGCCTTTGATTGATCCAGAAACTTTGTTTCAGTCACAGGTGAAGCATTTTCTGTCCAGTGAGCTCATACTATCTATATTCAGTCACTATGTATTATCTATATAAAATGACTATATACTTTCTCGCATCTACATGCATAGTTCTACATGCATTTTATCAGCTCTATTTAGCATGTACATGCACTCTGTAGTTCTACAATTGCAGACTGTAGTTCTGTTTGTCTGCATACTTTATCACATTTCACCCTGTTCTTTAATAGCTAGGACCATTTACATAAGCTGTTATTCTTTTCAAAAACTTTTGCTTATAACCAAAACTGTTTCAAATGAATGTGATGCATTTTGAAATATCTTGCCTGAAAAGATGGCTGTTGTTCTAACAGACATCCATCTGAAACAGTAGGTAATTGATTATTGTGATTATTGTTCAGTTTGGAATGTGCGTGTTTGATTGGAGCAGTGGTCAGTGAGGATTCTTAGTATTGTATTGAGTATTCAGTAATTTTGTAGTGAGTGCATTAGGAAAAAGCCCAAGACTTTGAAAATGAACATTTTGCATGCTGCTGTTAATAGTGTAATCTTAGAATGGAAGGGGAAGGTTTGTAAATGAACGTTAATGTGGTGTGAGTACTTGAAGCATTCTACAAGGTTTGGTTGTTTTAACTGTGGGGGTACTAATGGTTAGTGATGGTCATGGATCTATGGTTAACGGTGAGTATTTGACTTTGGGGGTATCAGTGTAAGGGTAATCAGACTGTGAAGCAGTAATAAAAGGGATATTTGGATGTGGGGTATAAACAGGGAATTCCAACATTTTTAAAACATCCCTCCATAAATATATCAGTAGAAGGTAAACAGACTCATCCGGTTTGATGTTAAAAGCTTTTTGGAAATCATGGACCCTGAGTATTCGAGTACAGCATTCGGGATGGTTGGGTAGGGGATTAGTGCACATGGCATGGGTGACTTGCACATCTGTGAAGCACCATTAATGCCGTACAATATATACGGGCTTTGGAGCAGCCTATGCTGCTATCAAGATGATGTAGTTTTTAGGGCAGCCCTTACTTACTACAGCAAGACAATGACACATTGCGCATGTTTTACAACAACTGACCTGCCTGCGCTCCAGGTCTGCCACCCCCTGGAAACCTTTGGCACATTATGAAATGAAAAATACAATATATGTGTGTGTGTGTGTGTCCTATATCATGGAAAACATTTCACTTTTAAAAATACAGCAATCCCTCCCTCAGTTCCTAAATGATTACAGTGAGTTTTTGATCCAATCAACCTGTAACCACCTTTTTNGTGTGTGTGTGTGTGTGTGTGTGTGTGTGTGTGTGTGTGTGTCCTATATCATGGAAAACATTTCACTTTTAAAAATACAGCAATCCCTCCCTCAGTTCCTAAACGATTACAGTGAGTTTTTGATCCAATCAACCTGTAACCACCTTTTTGAAATGTGTTGCAAGCATCAAAAAACAATAACATTTTCAACAACTGATATCAGGCGGCATGATGGCACAGAAGGTAGCACTGTCACCTCTCAGCATTAAGGGCCTGCGTTTGATTCCTGACTGGGGTCCTTTCTGTGTAGAGTTTGCATGTTCTCTCTGTGTCTGTGTGGGTTTCCTCAGGGTGCTCTGGTTTCCTTGCACAGTCCAAAGACATGCAGTCACATGAAGTGGAGATGCTAAATTGCCCCCTGTGTATGTCTGTGTGTGTTCCCTATGATGGATTGGGGTCCTGTCTTCCTGCCTTCTGCCCATTGAATGCTGCGATTGGCTCAGCATCCCCTGTGACCCAGAAGGAAAAATCACTTCAGAAGAAGAGTGAGTGAGCGAGAGAGAGAGAACAGTTGGTATCTCTTTGTATTGTTTTCAAGTCATCATAAGGCTAAAATTAGCACATCATTGCATTCTGTTTACATCTTGCACAGCTTCTTGACTGTTTTAGAAACAGGGTTGTGCAGTGCGCTGGAGCTTAATGTAATTCTACCATATGGCTCCATCGTTTCTGTTGAGTGGTGTATGTGCTGATTAGTGACGTGTCTCTATGTGGATGTTTGGCTGCTCTCTGCTGTGCGATTTGGTCTTTGCCTTTGAGCTTCATTCATCTGACTCACTGCACGTTTCAGTCTCTCACGCCCACGTGTTTTCAAACGTGGACAGCCAGAGGTGCTGAGTGTGTGTGTGTGTGCAGGGAATGGAGTAAGACCCAGCAGCTTCCCTCTGGAGATTATAGTGAATTCCTGATAGGAAATGGATTAAGTGGGTCACTGAACAGGCATGGCACGTGATCACTGGATTCTGGTTTAAAATATTCTCCTGCACTGATAGCAGGATGAGCAACACATTACATAATGTAAGACAACCTGGATGTTTCCTGGTATGTATCCAGATAATACAATAAAGCAACACAGTGTGTCAGTATGTCTGTTGGATATGATTATTACAAGCATAAATATACTGTTTAGTGGTAACATAATTTAATAACACACTCGTCATCAAAAGAATAGCTGCACCCGGAAGTGTGGGATTGCAGTGCTATTGGGAAGGAAGATAAAGGTTACCAGGAATAATAAATGATGATAAATTTAGACTGATATGGGGATTATTTATTGAGCTACACATACAGAAGTAGTGTCTCTCAGTATGATGCCTTGGTATGTAGTTGTAGAGGTTCCTAATGGTGTCCTGTGGTAATCCATCCCAATCAGCTTGAATATTCTCACACAGTTCCTGCAGATTGTGCGGTAGGGGTGGAGGTGGAGTGACACCAGTTGGTCATTTCCACCAAGACAAAAGTGGGACTCGTCACTGAAGATGACCCGCAGTCATTCTGAGTCACTCCATGGCAGTCTGGCACGGCACCATTGCAGTCTTTGGCGACACTGACATGGTGTTAAGGGCAGTCGTTGTAAATGGTCTGCCAATGGTGTTGGCGCTAACAGGATGACTAATTAAGGGCATCACTGCTCGCTGAATGCCCACAGTCGTGGCTGTTGGGTTAGTCAGCTATAAGGCCCGTCCTTGCTTATGTCACATGTGTGGGTGAGCTTGAAGCGAGGGTGAATCATCTGCACGTCTCGCGATGTCAAACCTATCCACCAGGTTTCATTCCTGTCGGGTGAGTCCTTTTGGGTGCAACTATTTGCACACCTATTATTTTGATGATGATTGTGATAGTGTCTATCAGTTATATCAGCAGTTGAGCAATCCAACAATTATTCTGACAGTGAAAATGGATTTATCAATAACAAGTCATGCATACCTCTCAAAGATTCCAAAGTACTTACAAAGATGAAGAGAGTTGCCTTAAGACTTGATGTGGTCAAAATACATGTAAATGTGCATCCAAAGTGGATTTAAATGAAAACTGCATTCCTCACGCTATTCAGCATTGTTGAAGTGCAGTTGCTAAAGGTCACAAAAAGAAACACAATAGAACAAATGCTTTGAGTGTAGTAAAGTCTGATGTGTTTGGGGGGTTTAAGATGAAGTTTATATTTTTATGTTGCTTTATTAAACACATGTTTTGTGATCTGCAGTAGCTATACACTGTTTAAAGGAGCAATTCTGATGTCAACCTGTCAAATTTATACTCCAAACAATAGAGGGCAACATATCCCCAGAAAACTATGGACCCCCTCCTCCCTCTTCAGGTCTTACCAGTATAGGAGAAACATTGCAAGCTCAGCATCCAACTTCATCCTTTCTCCAGCAACATCATTAACTCTTTTACACACACACACACACACACACATATATATATATACATATATATATATATATATATATATATATATATATATATATATATATATATATATATATATGATTCTGACGATAATTTTATTTCATTTTGGAGTGATACTGTAACTAACACACCACCACCATGCTCTGGTGGTCCTGAGGGGGCCTGACCATTAAAGAACAAGGTTAAAGGAGATTAACAAAGTATGCAGAGAAACAGATGGACTACAGCGCACCTACATGGTAAGTGGAAGCAAGGATGGGCCTTATCTCTGTACCTGATTGACCCAACAGCCACGATTGCGGACATTCAGCAAGCAGTGATGCCCTCCATGAGCCATCCTGTTAGTGCCAGCATCATTGGCAGACAGCTACACGACGACTCAGAGACTCAGAATGGCAGCGGGTCATCTTCAGTGATGAGTCCCGCTTTTGTCTTGGTGGAGACGACCAACAAATCCGTGTGTGGAGGCACCGTGGTCAGCGCCAAGATGAACGGTTTGTTTTCATGCGTCACACGGCCAGAAGTCCTGGTGTCAGTCCACCTCCACCCGTACTGAACAATCTGCAGGAACTGTGTGAGAGTATTCAAGCTGCATGGGATGGAATATCACAGGGCACCATTAGGAACCTCTACAACTCCATGCTGAGACGTCTGGCATGTTGTGTTAGTAAACATGGCGGCCCGATGCCATACTGAGAGACACTATTTGTGTATGTGTAGCTCAATAAATATTGATCATATCAGTCTAAATGTGTCATCATTTATTGTTCCTGGTAACCTTTATCTTCCTTCCCAACAGCACTGCAATCCCACACTTCCTTCTGGGTGCAGCTATTCTTTTGTTGATGAGTGTATGTCATATATACTGGCCTATATCAGGTTTCTGTGTGGGATACTTTAGCTTTCTGAAGGGTCCTGCTTTGGTGAAACACCTGCCTGACCCACTGACCAGTCGCATTCCTGGACTGGACGCTGTAAATAAAGTGCAGTGTGGATCAGAGCTGCTTGCTCTATCATATTCCAGTTGGGAAGCTCGTTCCGGCTCCAACATCTCCAGGGAGCGGCAGGGAAAATCAGCTGCCATGGTTACCATATATAGAACTGTGTATAGCGTGACGTAATGCAGCGCTCGTGCCCGTGAGTACATCGCTTGCGATACACTCAATACGATAGAAGCGGAGGGGAGGGAGCGCGTGCTGTAACGCATTGCCAGAAGCAGGCAGAGCTCGAGCGCATTGCATATTGATCTGCGCCACAAAACCCATCGATCATCTGATCGCTCGGCGCTTCTAAGGGGAGTAAAGATTAGTGTTTTTGGACCGGTGTTGTACCCTGCGCGTTCGTGAGGGGTCGCAATGCCGTCAGGGCAGTAATTAATTCATTTCGGACGTATCCATAAACTCCTGGAGGAAGAGGTGGACATGGCCACAGTCGTGGAGAACCTGAGTGAGCTTCTCTTGCATGTCTTTATCTCAGAGGGCTTCATCTGTGGGTGTGTGGAGCTGCAGTAGAGCAGAGAGAGCCACACTGCCTCTACAGCGTGAAATCACCTGCTAAGCTGCAGTGCACTTCTAAAATGATGGCTCTTCAAGGGTTCTTAGTTAAGAGAATGGTTCCATTTTGCATGATTAAATGGTTCGTTGCAAGTTGAAATGGTTCCTCTGACTGATGGAGAATGTTTTGTAGATCCTTCTGTATAGAATATATAGCATTTGGTGTATACATAGCACGTACATACAATGGGTTGCTATATGTAATATGATCTATGTAGTTCTACATTCTTAAAAAACATGGTTCTTCAAGGGTTCTTAGGAAAGACAATGGTTCCATTTTGCATGCTAAAATGATTCTTTGCATGGTGAAAAGGTTCCTTTGATTGATAAGGAATGGGCTGCTGTGTGTAGTATGATCCACACGCTTACAAACATGGTTCTATTATGGTCCTTTAGTAAAGAAAATGCATGGTTCTTGCATGATTGAAGGGTTCTTTGCAAGGTGAAATGGTTTTTCCGACTGATGGAGAACATTTGTACATGTTTCTATGTAGTATATGCAGCAATTGGTATATACATAGTATGTACATACAGTGGGTTGCTATATGTAGTATGATCTATGTAGTTCTACATTCTTAAAAAGACGGTTCTTCAAGGGTTCTTAGTTAAGAGAATGGTTCCATTTTGCATGCTTAAATGGTTGTTTGTGTAGTGAAATGGTTCTTCCGACTGATAGAGAATGTATTGCTGTGTGTAATATGATCTATGTTGTTCTATACATGTAAAAGGATGGTTCTTCAAGGGTTCTTTAGTAAAGAGAATGGTTCTTGCATGATTAAAGGGTTCTTTACATCATGACATGTTCTTCAGATTGATTGAGAAAGTACTGTAGATGCTTCTATAATGAATACTCAGCACCAAAAAGGGTGCTTCTATTGTTACAAGCTTGGCATCATAACTACAGCAGAACCCTTTTTGGCATACAGATGGCATAGTGCGCATATACAGAGTAGTTAGATATATGAATATAGAACCATATACAACACATTCTCCATCAATCTGATGAATAATTTCATGATGCAAAGAACCCTTTGATCATGCAAAGGGTTCTTTGAGTATTCCATGTTGAGCCATTTTTCTTTACTAAAGAACTCTTAAAGAACCATCTGTTCTAGGTGTATATATCTGTATTTTGTTGTCACCAGCCTAATAATTATATACTCATAACTATAGTAGAAACTGGTGCTGTATGGGTACTATGTACATAGCATATGGATGCACAAGTATAGAACAATACATTCTCCATCAAAAAGAAGAACAATTTCATGATGCAAAGAAACATTTAGTCATGGAAAGGGTTATTTGAGTGTGCATGGTTCTATATAAAGCCATTTTCTTTACTAAAGAACCTTTGAAGAACCATGTTTTCTAAATGTGTTTATCTATCTATGTGGCAAAAAGGTTCTGTATACTACCAAAATGGTTCTTCTTTTGTTCAAAGCTTGCCATTTGTAACAATAACAGAACCCTTTGAGTGTTCATGGTTCTATGTGAAACCATTCTCTTTACTAAAGAACCCTTGAAAACCGTATTTCTCATCTTTTCCTTCATTGCTAGTTTATTTCTTAATCTTTGATGTTTTATTTTATTTCGGTTTAAAACATTTTCTCAGTACACTTAAAATTCCATTGTGGGTATGGGGTATGTGGTTGTATGTAAATTATTTTATGCTGGCAAATGATCAAAAATGTCTTGAGGGGTTCTGCATTTAAGAAATATTCTAATTCAAGCACACAACAGGCTTCATTCTGAGTATTTGCCAAAGAAACAAGGCAAATATGTTTCCTTCTGTTCCTACAGGAGAATGGCATGTAGTAGTAGGCATGAAAACTAAGCCGGTTGATGTCCATATAATATTAAATTAATATTGTTGTCACCTCTTTTAAATTACGTTGATAAACATCATTGCTCTTCAGTCATCTATGACCATTAAAGGGGACCTATTGTCCTAAATTCCAGGGTTAATAATATTAATATTCTAATTTTTAGAATAGATTTGCATGCTTCAGTTTTCCCAACACACAATATTTGTCTCATACTGTACCTCTGTTTTCACTTTCTGTCTGAAACGCTCTATTAGAGCTCCTGTGTCATTAAGCGCTCCTCACCAAAGAGCCCAGTGTGCTCTGTTTGGTCAGCCCCAACACTGCTGTCCGATACTGAAAGTAGAACAAGTTGGCAGGTCCACTATAACTGTTTAGACCGGGGCAGGACATTTCAGAGTGGTCAGAGTGGTACTGGTTTAGCTTTCTGTGTGGTGTGAGAGAGTGTGTGCCAAGCTTGGTGGCTTATTGGTGGGCAATAAATACAGGGTTACAAGATGATGACATATTATAACAGAGAAAAGGGCTGGAATTTCAACTAGTTGATTCAGGTAACTGATTTCTGAGTTTCTCCCTCTGCCATGCGCTTTGAGCTTAATATCTTTGCAGACTGTTTACATGCACAAAAAGCTACATAACACACTAAACAAGAGGGAAAACAGAAAAGCGTAACAGGTCCCCTTTAAAAATCGGTTAATGATCAAATGATTTTGAGAAACACAGTGTACAGAGGTTTAGCCTGGTGTTGGACTAACTTGCATTAAAAGGATGAATGACATTGGAAATTCTGTTTAGCCTAGTCTTAATTTTAATCTGGGTCAGGGAAACTGGCCCAGTATGTCCAAAAGTTTGCAGACACCAGCATTTCTTTTGACATCAAGAGTATTAAAAGGTAGTTTCCCCCCCTTTGCTGCTGTAATGGCCTCTACTCTTCAGGAAAGACTTTATACTTGATATTGGAACATTGCTGCAAGGGTTTGCCCTGAGCCACAAGAGCATTAGTAAGGTCAGCTACTGTTGGTTTATTAGTTGTGGGTGACAAACAACCTAGATTTCATCACTGCAGTGGATCCAGTTCCACTGCATCTTTATAGCTCTCTAGCCTGTGCTTGGCGTTAGACATGGTCAGCTTATTCTGCTCCACAGTCCCATTCTATTGAAGTTTATACAAGCAGTTGAACTAATTTGTCACCAAAGCACTGACACACTAAAGTAGCCGAATCCACCAGCAGGGTTTTTAAGCCTTTGGGCATATATGTCAATGTATCAAGAAGGCAATAACCTGGTAATACATTTCCTATACATCTCCTATAAAAGCTATGTCGGAGCCTGTTAACCATCGAGTGCCTTGTCCAGGATTAGCGTAAATCAGAAAATGAGAAAACGCACATTCTGCATTTTTCTGTTCCTCCTGGGTATATTTGACCTTGCATTTATTTGCATATGTTTAGGCCTTTGAGACTGCTTGAGAGAGCATGTGTGTATCTTTCTTTTCATATGTTTGTCTTATAACACATATCTCCCTCTCTCCTGTCAAGATGCTGCTCCAAAAAAGGATAGAGCAAGATTAGTGAAAGAGAAGAGACAGGAGAGAGAGAAGGTTCATGGTAAGTTGACGCTGGGAGTGTTTTGCCTTTGAACTGCTTCATAGCAGCAATGAAACGTCTGCATTTAGGAGAATGTTTGACATTTCCAAGATGGATCCCCTGTCGCCATGGATAAGCTCGAGATAAGATGGGGTGAGGATTCTGTTGACACTTGGTCGTTCCATGTTATCTGTTTTGTGTGTGTGTGCAATGAGGGGATTGAGGCAGGTTGCAAGCACTGAGTGGTTTTATTAGGGGCATTCCAATACTCACAGTCCAAAATACAGGCAGGGGTCAAAGCACAGGCAGGCAACAGCGGCGACATATCCAAAACAGAGACCTGAAACCAGAAACCAGGAGACAAGGAAAAGACATCAAAAACAGGCAAGGCAAATCAAAAGCCACACAGCTCAGAACTCGGTTAAGAAACACAAAGGCTTTGCAAACAGCCGGTACAAACAAAGGGGTATATATAGGATTCCTAATGAGCCCTAGTTCAGATGTTATGAAGTCTGGTCTGTTACTACAATGACTAGTACAGGAGGCGAATCCATCAAACAGCTGTCTTCTAGTGAACAATCACTGTCAGTTTAAGGAACTGAATGACAAGTTTTGAACAGATCTAGGAAAATGATGAACAGCACAGACAATTTGCTGTCATGTTATGAGCTGATTTACATACATACAGCAGTCGGATTTCAGTCCAACTAATCGGAGACACATTTGCCTACTATATGTAAATGCATGTGGTTAAAATCTTATCAGGTTACAATAACATTAAATATCAGGTATACACCATGTACCCACTAGCATTTGCATATACAGGCTTTAAAATATGTGCCCTGAAGGATTGAACTGAATTAACATTGAACACCTTGAACTGTGAAAGTAATGTTCTCCCTCATTCCTTAAGATGGCTGATGAACAGAAAACCTCTGCAGTCTAAGCTTTCCTCCTCTATGGCTTCATTAGCTTATACAATATGGTGGTAGCGACAAAAAGCAAACACCTTGATGTTTACAACGATAGTAATGGCAGGTCCAGTGGCAGATCTTTTGGCAGGTCCAGGGGCAGTGGCATGATAGGTGGCAGGTACAATAGAACCGACAGGTCTGTTGGGAGGTAAAGTGGCAGGATAGGTGGCAGTGGCAGGATAGGTGGCAGGTCCAATAGATGTGACAGGTCTGTTGAGAGGTGCAGCGGCAGTGGCAGGATTGGTGGCAGGTACAATAGAAGTGACAGGTCTGTTGGGAGGTAAAGTGGCAGGATAGATGGCAGGTCTAGTAGAAGTGGCAAGATAGATGGCAGGTACTGTGGCAGTTGCCGGAAAGATGGCTGGTCTATTGGCAAGTGGCAGATCTGGTGGCAGGTAAATATTGTGGGCATGCATAGAGTGATTCATTCCTTTCAGTCATTGTATTCAACAATGCTGACCTCTAGCCTTCTGTGTAGCGGTTCGGGAGCAGGAGATCTGGGAGAAGGAGCTCCGTGCGAGGCAGCAGTATGAGCGCTCGCAGGAGGAGCGAGGTAGGCGCCTGGAGGTGCAGCGGCAGCGGGAGGAGCTGCGCCGAGCAGCAGCTCAAGAAAAGAGGAAGCAGCGTGGGGAGGAGGAGAAGGTCAGTGGACGAAACCCAAAGTTTATGTGTTTTGTGGTGTCTTCTTCTCATCACTCTGTTCACCACTGCACAGTTTCCCTATTCGCAATTTTCCCTTTATAACAAATATCGGTCAATCAGCCAGGACATTTTTGAAGTTTGCCTTAGTTTTGAACTGTGAGGATACTACAGCCAACAATATCATCATGAAGGGCTGAATTTTGTAAGTGGTGCATTATTGATGGATCTGGCAAGTCGATAAAATGGAGTGATGTCTCATTGAGCTTTCCCCATCTTACAGCTAACAAGTGGGTTAATGAAGCTCTTGAGCATCAAATATTCTTTCATATTTTGGCTCCCCCGACACAAACCAGTAGTTTCTAATGGACGAGTAGTTAAACGAATGTCAAAGCGAGTGGCTTAGCTCAGCATTACTAAGCTCTTTTGAGAAATGAACAGTCACAGCAGTAGTGGGCCTCGTGCAAGCGATAAACAGTGTCAGTGTTTTTATTACTGTTTCTATAATTGCACATGCCCATATAGGAGTTGAAATGCGGAACTCGAAGTGGGCCGGTAGTTACCGGTATGCAGTAATGGCACTTCTACATTGTACTATTTGCTGTTACTCTGACTTTTTCTTGCATGTCTTTTTCTTGTACATTTCTCGCATTTGTCCTCACTTCTCTACAAACTGTTGCATGAATGTATTTAATACACTCATCATCAAAAAAAGGACCTCCCAGAAGGAATCAACTGACGGGAATGAAACTTGGTTGGTAGGTTTGACATCATAATACATGCGAATGACTCAAGTTTCACACTCGGCCGTGCATGTGACCTAAGCAAGGACAGGCCTTATCACTGTACCTGACTGGCTATATATGATCGTTCGAGAGCTGTTTGAGAAGTTGGAAGCGTTCGGGAGGGGTCGCACTGTAGGGCTCCAGGAAGCGGGATGGTCCTATTGATGTACTACGTGCCATACGGGTTGTGCGGATACTACTATATCACGCTGTTGGTGGCAGTGGATAGAAGAAGGCACACACCACTGACATGAAGGATCTGGCATACCTACACAAACCACAGAGAAAAAGAACTGCCGAATATTCCGACATGCACAGAGTGACCCAACAGCCACGATTGCGGACATTCAACAGTGATGCGCTCCATGAGTCATCCTGTTAGTGCCAGCACCATTGGCAGACTGTTGCACGATGCAGGACTACATGCACACAGACCGTTATGACGACTGCCCTTAACACCACGTCAGCGTCACCAAAGACGCAATGGTGTCGTGCCAGGCTGTCATGAAGTGACTCAGAATATCAGTGGTTCATCTTCAGTGACGAGCCCCGCTTTTGTCTTGGTGGAGACAACCAGCGAATCCGTGAGTGGAGGCACAGTGGTCAGAAGGTCCAGAAGGCTTGGTGTCACTCCACCTCCATCCCTACTGCAAAATCTGCAGGAACTGTGTGAGAATATTCAAGCTGCATAGGATGGATTATCACAGGACACCATTAGGAACCTCTACAACTCTATGATGAGGTGTCATGTTGCGTTAGCTAATATGGTGGCCCGACGCCATACTGAGAGACACTACTTCTGTATGTGTAGCTCGATAAATATTGCTCATATCAGTCTAAATTTATTATCATTTATTGTTCCTGGTAACCTTTATCTTCCTTCCCAATAGCACTGCAATCCCACACTTCCTTCTGGGTGCAGCTATTCTTTTGATGATGGGTGTATGTGGATGAGGTGCTGTATTTTTTTGCTGTTGCTTTATTTTTAAAGTCATAAATTGTAAAATAATGTTTAGTAAGCATAATAATGATAACCTTGACCTTGTTCTTATGAACCAGACGCTCACTGTATCTGCCAGTAAAGCTAGAACCGAACCTTCTGTTCCTCACTAAGAACCTGCTGTACATGTGGAGATGCTGATTTAAGAAGAAACTGGAGTGGATTTATTTCCAGAACTGCATATATATATATATATATATTACTTTATTGTTGTAATAGAAGTGGGAAAAAATAGTATTAAAATAGTATTGTTTTCATTAAAGGTCAGAATTCTACATCCTGAGAAATCTCAGAGTATTACTATGGCCAAGATGTCTCAAGATGACTTCATAAGTGGGTCTTGAGACGTGTCGAGTGCGTGTATGTGATAAGTAAGGCAGACGTGTGATACTTCAGGCTTGCTGTTTAGATGGTTTACACTAGCTTTTATTACTTGTTAGCTACATTAGACTTCTACATCCAGTGCAAATCTGAATAAAAGCATCACTGGACACCAAATAAGTACATAAAGGGAAAATTGTGTACATTCATGTGTTATGTGTTCTGTGTTTACTATCACTGGGTTACAGTCCACCTTCTGCATTTCTGCTTGTCGTCTCTTTTCAGTAAAGAACGTCAGTCTTTAGTAATCATGTCTCACAAAAGCTTTTCCACATGCGTGTCAGGAAGGTTTCACGGGTGGGGTCAGAGTGGATTTCATTGTGTTCATTGATTGAAAACATGTCATGGGATGACCATCCCCCATCCCCCATACTAATGATTGGCCACTCTCTGGTGTGATAGAATGACCTCACCGTTCCCGATATCCGTTGTTTGCTGACGTGTTTGTAAATCATGATAACCACTGACGAATTCAGCCTTCCTTCATGATCCACAGCCTATAAATGAGAACAGAGGACAGTCATAGGATGGTGTAGTGTTTGGCTTGATTGGAGATGCTCTGCTATAGGCAGGGCTGTTCTGCTCGCTCTGTTTGCTGTAGTCTTTAACCAAAGGATGACACTTTAGGTTTCCAGTCTGTCAGTGAGGTGCAGTATTTCATGCTGTTGGGTGGCAGTGGTGAAATGTCCTTGGGAGTTTTAGTGCTGCGTCGGTAGAGTCTAACCTTACCTTAGATGACTCTGTTCTTGGCCAGTGTGCTGCTTTAAATTGATTTTGCATCCTCTGCAGTCGCTTCAGTATAAATCTGAATGCTGTGCTTTGATCCACATACTTGAAAAAGGGAAGTGAGATGTCTAGAAAAAAGAGCTTAGAGACAAAGAACATGTGTGCATTAAAGCGATAGCTCAGACAAATGAGAGCGTACTCATTCTATTCAGCCACATTAGCTTGTTTACTCAGGCTATTCCTATTATATACACTGCTCTCATTGTCTTGTTAGGATCTTTTCTACCTGGCCACTATTCAAGGCACATTCCAGCTTTAATATGTTTACTGAATGTCATATGTGTTATTATATGTGTTATTTGTCATTTTGTGTAGCAATCTGTAGTGTGACGTGTCATGCAGCCTCATTGGTTTGACAAAGTCTATAATTTTACACTCATCATCAAAAAAAATAGCTGCATCCAGAAGGAAGTGTGGGATTGCAGTGCTATTGGGAAGGAAGATAAAGGTCACCAGGAACAATAAATGATGATAAATTTAGACTGATATGGGTAATATTTATTGAGCTACAAATACAGAAGTAGTGTCTCTCAGCATGGCATCGGAGCACCATGTTTGCTAATGCAACATGCAGAAGGCCTGATGTCACTCCACCTTCACCCCTACCGCAACATCTGCAGGAACTGTGTAAGAATATTCAAGCTGCATGGGGTGGATTATCGTAGGACACCATTAGGAACCTCTACAACTACAACCTTAGCTAACATGGTGGCCCAACGCCATACTGAGAGACACTACTTCTGTATGTGTAGCTCGATAAATATTGCTCATATCAGTCTAAATTTATTATCATTTATTGTTCCTGGTAACCTTTATCTTCCTTCCCAATAGCATTGCAGTCTGACACCTCCTTCTGGGCGCAACTATTCTTTTGATGATGAGTGTAGTTGTGTATATGCTGTATGTCATGCAGTCAGATCAGGTGGAACTGAATCATGTGACCATGGATTGATATGTCAAGCTCTTTTTTTGCCCCTTGGCTTTGGTGATATTCTAACTTGAGTGAAATCTTTTTTGATATTTGACTGTTTTTGAATATATATAAATGGAATATCTGGCCTTTACCATCAGTAGTTTCAAAATTGTCAGCTTTCAAAATTCACAAAAAAACCTGCTGGTGATTTTTTACCACAAAATGGACATTTGAGTAATCATTACTACAGTCACACAGCTGCAATAAGCCATTTGGCCTCCTAGCAATAACACTAGCAATTAGCCATGCTTCTGTGTTCACCAGTTTTTCTAAGGTTGGTTAAGTGGTGATGGACATAAAGCTGTGATTATGTTCTCTTTGTAATGTAAGTTGCTGCTGTTGCAGTGAGATATCATCACGTTGCCCATCACTAGTTCTTCAAAAGTACCTCCCACCTTCAAGATACATTATCAGGAGGGGGTCTTCCCTGTCTTTAACCTCGACAATGTCAATCTGGAAAACAGTGCAGCACTGCCGGAGGTTGCAAGTGAGCGTGTTCTGCAGCAGAAGTAGTGATTGTTAAATTTTTCATTTTGGCTGGAGTGTCCCTTTAAGAGCAATCCCAATGAGGAAATGCAGTTATTGAGCTTATGAAGAGGGAAAACAGCTGTATTGACTGGAGCAGTGGAGATGAAAGCAGGAAAGGGAGAGGGGAGGAGAGATAGAAGAGGAGAGATACAGAGATTTCCTAATAACACTGATGCGTCCTGTGTCATTACCATAGCTACGCTGTGTATGTGCAGTTGGGGGAGGGTGGGCGGGGGAGAGGTGGGGTTTACGTGCTGCTGATCTCTGTCTGGCTGCCTGCTCTCTTAGACGCACTCCGTCACCTGAGAGGGAGGAAGAGAGAGAGGGAGGGTAGAGAGAGAGAGAGAGTGGCTGAGAGCAGAGAAGCGTGAGAGACACAGAGAGAGAGAAAGCAGAGGGCAAGGCCCTTGTTATTTGTCAGCAGGCAGCAAGGCTGTCAGTGTGCGTGAGCCGAGAGGAGAGGCGGTTGGCATGGAGCATCCGGCCTCATCTCCGTCCTCCTCCCGGCGCCGTAGCGACAGCTCGGTAAGAGAGAATCTCTTCTTCCCTGTTTTGGAACGCAACGAGCAGGAGCGTCTGGAGGCCCTGATGCGGCGCTCGATGGACCGCAGCCTGCAGCCGGAGCAGAGGCCCAAACGCTGGACCTGGGGTGGCCCACCCGGAGCCTGCGAGGGTGAGTCTGTCCGCTGGGGCGTGGGGGATCTGGTTATGGGCTCAGAGAGCCAGAGGAAAGGGGGGGAGGATGAGAGACAAGAGACGAAAGCAGGGTGTGGAGGCTGCATTGCAGAGAGAGCACTTTTGGTTTGGTGATGTGAAACATTCTCTTACAAGCAAACATTTTTAAGCCTGTAGTTGTCCAGGCATCTGCTGTAAAATGTTTTTAGTTTGTGCTATCGCTTCTAATTCCTGAGATTAGGACAGTTCTTTGTGCTGCTGTAACCTTGCAGTTTCCTTCAGCATTGATAAAGTGTATATCTATCTATCTATCTATGAGTGGGTCGATGCAGGGCTGGGCTGAATGGTGTGGGTGGTACAAGAACAACTGCAGGCTTCAGTGCGACAGCAGCAGTTTAGGACAGTATTAGCATCTGGTGATACCATAGGACACTAAATAGATAAATGTTCTTCACTGATCCCTAGGGGGAAATTTGGGATGAGGCTATGAGGTCAGAGGCAATACTTTAGGACAGTATTAGCTACAGACGGCACCCTAGGACAGTATTATCTGTAGACAGCACCACAAGATAGTACTTGCTGCAAACAGCACCGTTGGACATTGGACTTGCTGACCATTACATACAACAAATTGAGATACAGATAGAGGTGTAGGACAGTTTTTGCTACAGTCAACACAACAGGACATTAGTAACTGTATACAATACCATATGACCGCATTAGATGATGAATTACCTATTGACAGAACCATAGGACAGTAACTACTGGCAGTACCATTGGACGGTATTAGCTACTGACAGCACCATAGGGCAGTAGCTACAGACAGCACCATAGGACAGTATTAGCTTCTGACAATATCCTAGGACAGTATTAGCTACTGACAGCACCACAGGACAGTATTAGCTACTAACAGTATCATAGGACAGTAGTTACTGACAGTACCATATTACAGTAACTACTGACAGCCCCTAGGACAGTATTAGCCACTGAAAGCACCCTACGGCAGTATTAGCTACTGCCAGTACCAGAGGACAGCATTACCTGCTGATAGCACCATAGGACAGTAGTTACTGACAGTACCATAGGACAGTATTAGCTACTGACAGCACCACAGGATAGTATTAGCTGCAGAGAGCACCACTGGACAGTATTAGCTACAAACAGAACCATAGAACAGTATTTCTTGCAGACAGTACTATAGGATATATCATCTACAGATAGCACCAAATGACTTTATTTGCTACAGACAGCACCACAGGACATTAGTAACTGTATACAGTATCATATGACAGTATTAGCTGCATACAGTACCATAGAATGTATTAGCTACAGACAGCACCATAGGACAGAATTAGCTACTGACAGCACCATAGGACAGGAGCTACTGACAGCACTGTAGGACAAGCTAGCATTACAAAACAGATAACCTACAGACAGCACCACGAGACATTAGTAACTACATACAGTAACTACTGACAGTACCACAGGATGGGATATCTACAGACATTACCAGGTGACACTGTTAGTTGCAAACAGTACCACAAGACAGCGTTAACTATTAGTATAGGACAGTATTAGCCACAGACAATACCATTTACATTATACTGTACATTACGAGTTATAATTATAGGACACTATAGAAAACCTTTAGGTTCAGGCAGTACTATAAGACAGCATTAAGTATTATTATTAGACCCTAATAACTACTATTAGAAGATACTGTTAGATGATACTCGATTAGTCAGAGACAGTACTATAGGACAGTATATGCTACATACAGCACCATGGACAGCTTCAGCTGTTTTTGCTAGAAGTAAGGTGGTGTCAGTCTGTTGCCTATATTCATCCTGTCTGCGGAGCAGTCATTGGATGACCCCCCACCACCATCACAACCACAACCACTACCCCTCCAGGCTCAAGGTTAGAGATGACAGACACTGATTAGCAGCACAGGCTAGCACACACGTCTCCAAATATCAGCCTTAGCTCCTATGCAGCAGTTCAGGCAGTTTCAGCTGTAGAATAAACATCATAAACTCTGGTGTCACTCCGCCCCCACCTCCCCTGACACATTATTTACTGCGTAGGTAAACACCCTTTGCTCTGTCACTATCTCAGCACCTGCCTGACATCTCCCCTGTTCTTAAAGCACTGACTTAATAGAATTGTCTATTTCGAGCCAGTTGCTTGCAATAGCGTCTCCTCGCCATCAGATGGGAGACACAGATAAATCGACCCGTGTTTTTCCACCACGAGGCGGCCGACAGGGAGAGAAACAGGGAGAGACGCAGGAGCACCACCCAAACTCTGTGGTGCATTCATAACGGCATTAATTATTTACGCTGGCCGAGAGAAGGAGGGTCCTATTGGAGCCTTTTTCAGTTACAGACATGATAATAAATTACCTGTCATTTTGCTAGATGACGCATCAATAGCCTGTCCGGTATCATGTAGTAAGACACCAAGCTGGGTGCAGTTTATGATTTTAGAAAGGGTGCTTTGAGCTTGTCTCAGATAGACATGATCTGATCACCAGCATGCTATGCTGTTTTTTCTGAAACAGGTCATGTTACCATCCAGCTTTGCTTGATGCATAAAATGCCTCAAATGCAGTGGCTGTCCATCAGAAAGCTCGCTCTTCTTTTGCTGACAGTGTATATCATTGTTTCATTAAGATGGGTGTAATCTTGGAAGCAGTACGCAGTGGATACAGTGATATCAATGTGAACTTGTGAGACTGGAGTGTGTGAGTGAAGCTGTGTATATGCTTATGTTTGTTTTTGCGCATTTTCAGGACAAGAATGCCCTGACATTGTAGGAAAACATGGTCCTTTAAATACATTTATATATATATATATATATATATATATATATATATGTAGACAAAAAATTGTGACCTGTGACGACTAAAATGTATCTAATAGCATGTAATACATCCATGAGCACCAATAACAGCTGTGATTGGATTTGGAATGAACTGGTGGACAAGTTTCTGGATGTAGGCCACATCAATGTTCAGCCACTCTTGCATCAAAGAATTGCACAGTTGGGCCAGATTTGGTGGATGCCTTCCCTGGCACAATTCTGAGGAGAATTTCTAATAATTCTAATAATCTAATTTATTTCATTTTAAAATTAAAAAAAAAATTAAGCATATTATTATTTAATATTTATTCACTGTACGTATATTATTAATCATTCTTTTTTCCGTGTCAGAAAAAAAGCAGAAACACACAGAAGCCTGACTACTAATATAATGTCACTTTTTTCCAAAGTTCAGTCTTAAAAGCTGGTTCCATTTTCTGCTTTTCACAATTCAAGTAAACCACAAACCGTAAAACACATTTAGGAATGTTGAGAACCTGGACACTCCTTTGTTCTGAGAATAGCAGCAGCTTCTGTGTTTGATTGGCAAATGTTCTTCCTCTATTTTCTTTTCACATTGAGGAGCTTCTTCACAGCTATATGTCCTTTCAGACCCATAGTTGGATTCTTGCAGTTGGAAGGATAGACAGAAACACCTGGAGATATTTTCACATCTAAAGCAAGAATGGAGCCTGATTTTCTCCCCTCTGTCTCTCAAAGATGAAAGCTTTAAATGCTGTTTATCTGACGGGGACAGTTTCGGTGGTCTACCAGGTCCTGCGTCACATTTTCTCTGTAGCTTTTAATAATTTAATTTAAACTCCAGGTTAGAATTGTCGACTGTTTTTACAGTATTAGCTACTGCCAGCACCACAGGACGTTATTATCTGCAGAGAGCACCGCTGGACATTATTAGTTAGAAACAGAACCACAGAACAGTATTACTTGCAGACAGTAGTATGGGATATAATAGCTACAGATAGCATTTGCTACAGACCGCACCACAGGACATTAGTAACTGTATACAGTACCATATGATAGTATTAGCTCCAGACAGTACCATAGAATGTATTAGCTACAGATAGCACCATAGGATGGTATTTGCTACAGACAGCACCACAGGACATTAGTAACTGTATACAGTACCATATGACAGTATTAGCTACTGAAAGCACCATAGGGCAGTATTACCTACTGACAGCACTATAGGACAGTATTAGCTACTGACAGCACCATAGGACAGTATTAGCTACTGACAGCACCATAGGACAGTATTAGCTACAGACAGCACCATAGGACAGTATTAACTACTGACAGCACCATAAGACAGAATTATTTACTGACAGCACCATATGACAGTATTAGCTACTGACAGCACCATAGGACAGTACTAGCTACTGACAGCACCATATTACAGTATTAGCTACAGACAGCATCATAGGACAGTATTAGCTACTGACAGCACCATAGGACAGTATTAGCTACTGATAGCATGACAGTATATGTTTTTGTTTTTTACTATTTTTACTAATTTAGTACTAATAGTTGTTTTCATTGCAACTTAAATAAAGAAAATAAGGAAAGGAAAGGTGGTTGTTGACTTTTGCACAGTGTTGTATACATAATACGTATCATTGCTGTCCAAAAAAAGCATCTGCAAAATGGCAACCTTACAGGAGAGGCCAAAAACCTCATTTAATTTCAATGTAATTGTACATATGTAATTGTAATATGTAATGTAATTTAATTTGAAGTCAATGGAACCAGACTTTTTTCCAAGCAGTTTTGGGCCTTTTCTGTTGGTCCATTCATTATTATATTTTCCCACTATGTAAAAAGCAGTTGCTGTGTTCAGATGATGCATAGCAGTAAGAATGATTATTGCTATTATCACATATAGGTACCAGTATATTCACATATTATATATAGTACATACATGGCATGTGTATGATCCTACGTCCCGAAAAGGTACAAAAACAAACAGATGGTTGCGTGGGGGGTGTGTGAGAGACCATAGCATTTGTCCTGCTGAAGCTCATAAACATGTCCTTTCTCTGCTCTGCATCACCTGCTGCACAGGTGTCCCTAAGATAGTCCTGCCCTCTCCTGCTGCTTCCGCCTCCCTAGCCAATGATCCTGCTGCTCTCCCACCTGCCAGCCAATCCAGGACCGGTACTGAGTTCCTGCTGCTTTATGTGTCCATCCATTCATTTCTACCTTCTGTTCTATCAGTTGCAGTGATCGTTATGGGTGTGCGTCATGCATGTGTACTGGTCACATGGTCTCTGTGAGATGTGGTGTCGTATCCTATTCTGTTCAGGGGTGTGGTGTGCATTAGGCTTGTCTGTTTTTATGCTTGCCTCAATTCATCATGTATTGTTTGTAAATAGTCCACTGCTGTGTAAATACGTTCTCCCCCAGGGGTGTTTGGGTCTTCACTGTATTAAAAAAATTACAGAAGCAAATGATTCAAATCTGAGATCATGGTGCATCAGATCATATTTATCGTTCCTAATAACTCAAGCTAAAATCGTTATGAGGTCAAAGATGTGCACAGGTCATTTCTATCATTTTTCATAGCACAGATGGCCTTCTTTTACATCTCATCCCTAAAGATTATAGGCCTTGATAAAATTTGACACTGCTCCTATTTATTTATTCAGTATTCATTTAATTAAATTTAGTTATTAATTCATTTTTGAACTCTTTGCTAAAGGGCTCACATTCTGCCTTTTTCTTGTTTTTCATCTTTTCCCCTGAGATCTACTTATGATATTTGTGTGATATCATAAACCAAAATTAGCCAGTAATTAATTTTTACATGACCCTCTTCTTATGCCTATGAGTGGGTTGCTCAGTCCAGGTCCTGGAGTTGTACCACCCAGCAGAGTTTAGCTCAAACCCACCTGATGTAGGCAGTGAAGGCCTTCAGGGGCATCTGCATATTAGGGCCAGGTGTTTTGGATCTGTGCTCTCCAGAATGTTAGATCTCCAGGATCTGGAAAGGGCGGGGCTAAACTGCTGTAGGCTGAATAGGCGGATATATGTGAATGATACTGCTGATTTCCGTAATATCACAAAAATGTTGTTTGTTTTCAGCTTATTGTCCTGCATTAGCTGCATGCCTGGAGAAGTGAGTGGTACATGTGGAAGCTTTGACCATGATTATGTACTACATCAAACCCTTTTGTTTGGAACAGCCAGGAAAAGTCAGTTTTCCATGACCTTTTATCCGTAAAGCTTTACTGAGATAAAGAAGCTCTTTTACAGGCGTATCCAGGACAAAATACGCAAAAGTGCATATAATAATTTTTTCCCCCCACATATGAAACACACCAGACATCCCTCCTCATCAGGACAGCTTTGAGCTGTTTCTGTATCTTCTTCCCTGCGCAGTAGGAGGGGCAGATGTGCAGGGTGATCTGTAATTGAGATTGGCCTGGAGCTGCAGTGATTCTCAATGCTGAAACAGCACGGGGTTTAGGGGTGAAGGGGAGGAGGACCTCATTTGCTAGCTCATTGTATATGCAAGGCCACGTCCCACCATTTGCATCTCTCCTCTAAACAACAACAGTAATAAAGCATAGCAGCTAAAGCACTGAAGCACTCTGTCCTTCTTTATTACGTACATGTCTGCTCTCAGACTTGTATACTGAGGTTGTTATAAGAAAACATCTCATCACCAAAACTTTTAGAAAAGGGAAAACCTGCTCTTCTCTTGTATTCTGCTTTTTATTTGCTTTAGGTCCACTTTTTTTTTGATCCACTCCAAATGAACAGTCATAATTCATTTTTATATGTCCATTTTCCAGCATCTCTTTATCCCTTAGCCTTAAACAGACTTTGTTGATACATGTAAATGACTTCTGTTCTGAGGTCTGATTGGCTGTCCTGTATTGTGCACAGCGTGAACATGTCCTAAAAGTAGACTCAGTTTTCAGGTAGCACATAATCCACTGCGAGTAGCTAATAACATCACATAATACAGTGTGAGTAGCTAATAACAGCTAATAACATCACATAATACGGCATGAGTAGCTAATACTGGCTAATAACATCATATAATACAGTGTGAGTAGCTAGTAACAGCTAATAACATCACACAATACAGTGTGAGTAGCTAATAACAGCTAATAACATCACGTAATACAGTGTGAGTAGCTAATAACAGCTAATAACATCACACAATACAATGTGAGTAGCTAATAACAGCTAATAACATCACATAATACAATGTGAGTAGCTAATAACAGCTAATAACATCACATAATACAGTGTGAGTAGCTAATAACAGCTAATAACATCACATAATGCAGTGTGAGTAGCTAATAACAGCTAATAACATCACATAATACAGTGTGAGTAGCTAATAACAGCTAATAACATCACATAATGCAGTGTGAGTGAGGACTGTTTCTGATATCCCATCTGGCATTTTTTTCTGATAAAAATCTGATTATAAATTTCTAATGCTTCACATTAATTCACTCAGAATTGTTACGCTTTTGACAGCCACAGTATACACATATAAACCCTTAGTCATGACCCCCACAGAGAGAGAGAGAGAGCTCTTTCTGTAGGTTTATACTGAATTAGTTGCTGTGTGGCAGAAAGTCTTTCATCTTCATACATATGAATATAGCAGTAAACAGCTAATTAGAGAAACAACCCATCTGGTGTTTTTCCTCAAAACGAACTTGTATCTGTGAGTCTGTGGGCGAATGCAGCGTCAGATCAGCCTGTATTTATCCCAGAGTAAGAGCACTGATTTAAGATCTGCTCTCATCACTTCTTTTCAGTCCTCCAGTATATAAATGGCTTGCTAGAAAACGTGGTTCATTAGATGTACTTGGTTCAACAGCATTTCCACACCAATAAAATACACTCCTCACATCCTCACATCCTCACAAAAGTAGTTAGACAAATAATTGCACCCAGAAGGAATCAACCGACAATCAACTGATTGACCCAACAGCCACGATTGCGGACATTCAGTGAGCAGTGATGTCCTCCATGAGTCATCCTGTTAGTGTCAGCACCATTAGCAGACGGCTGCATGACGCAGGACTACATGCATGTAGGCCGTTACGACGACTGCCCTAAACACCATGTCAGTGTCGCCAAAGACTGCAATGGTGTTGTGCCAGACTGTCATGGAGTGTCTCAGAATGGCAGCGGGTCATCTTCAGTGACGAGTCACGCTTTTGTCTTGGTGGAGATGACCAACGAATCCATGTGTGTAGGCACCATGGTTCAAGATGAACAGTTTCTTGTCACACTTCACACGCCCAGAAGGACTGGTGTCACTCCACCTCCACCCCTACTGCACGATCTGCAGCAGCTGTGTGAGAATATTCAAGCTGCATGGGATGGATTATCACAGGACACCATTAAGAACCTCAATAAATATTGCCCATATCAGTCTAAATGTATCATCATTTATGGTTCCTGGTAACCTTTATCTTCCTTCCCAGTAGCATTGCAATCCCACACTTCCTTCTGGGTGCAATTATTCTTTTAACGATGAGTGCATATACATCAACACTGTTTAGATGCATTTGTGCATTTGATGTACATCGTTTGAAACATGTAATTAGATCTCCCCAGAATAATTTGGATTTTGAAACATTCCAGGAGTCGAAGGCGAAGTTAATTAAGGGACCCCCAAGGGATTTCACACCTTGAGTCGTATTTCGCACCTTTAGATTTTGACATTATCCACTTTTGATGTAAACTGGGTGGTCCTAATCTCCTCACCAGTCAAGGCTGATATGGCTTTTCCTTGCAGCTATACTGTGTAAGGGTATTGTCTAGGTCATAGAAATGACCACAGTGAAGAAGAGTGACACAGAGAGCTGTTGCTCATTCATGAAAGTATCAAATATTGTCTTTTTGTAATTTGTTCAAATGGGCCGAAGCGGATATTGCATATTGCTAAAATGCGACAGTATATATTTGGTTGGCCATCTGTGTACTTTGGGGGGGGTGGCGGGTGGGTGGAGTGGTCTCATAGCCTTTTCTGTGATTGTGCTGTTGTGTTTTGTTGTGATTCAGTGGTGTAGCAGGCTGGGAGTGATGCACTGTCAGTCACATATGCTCATCAGATTATCAGGGTCATCTGCAGACAGTAATGAGTGTTTTTAGGATGTGTTTTATTATTTATTGTTATTCATTTTTCATTCAAACGTTTCTGGATGTTTAATGTTTAACGTGATAATTACTTTGCATGCATGTGAAGGGCCGTACTGTTATAATAGGTCTAAAATTACTATTTTTATGTATTTATTCATTTATATTTTTTGCCTGTGAAATCTTGCCAATTTGCCTACACTGTAAAAAAAAGTGTTTCGTTGGTCCTACCTAAAACAATTACTCTAATTTGGTACAAGCAAATGAATTAGGTTTATTCAACCTAGAAAAAGAACTAGTTTTTGAGTAAAACTTATTCAGTGGCTTGTACCAAATCATAGTCATTTTTTATGGGTTGCATCTTTTACTGTGTAGTAACACTTGAGTGTGCTTGTGTGTAGACTGTGGACAGGTCAATTAAATGCCCAGATTAGCATTCTTAATCTCGGATCTTAAATAAGGGTCCAGACCTCATTCCCTTCCTCCTCCTTCTTCTTCCCTTATGATGCCTTCCCTGCCCTTCCCAGACTTCATGATTCCACCCGAGTCTCCTGATTCAAACCTGATCAAAAGCCTTTCCTCCTCCTCCGCTGTTCTAGCCCAAACAACAGAGAAAGGCAAGTTACACTTCTTCACTCCCGGACTTTATTAATCTGTTTGTTTCCTGTCTCACCTCCTTGCCCTTCTTCTTATGTGGCCTGATCCTCCAGTGTCTTGTCTTTGTTCCCGGTTAGCCTCTCCCAGCCCCCACAGGTCCCCGTACAAGGCCTCGCCCAGCAGGGCTGACCGCAAAAAGAATGGAGCGTCCAGCGGGCCTTTGGATGAATCTCGGAATGGCGCTACAACCCCCAGAACCCCTCAGGTCAGTCAGAGTCTCCACAGTGGACGTGCAGTCAGTCCCACCAACACGAATGTTATTTTATGAAGGTGGTTTTGTCATGCAGCTCGTGCAGTTATATTTGGTGGCTAGCACTGTGGGACATGAGCCACAAGGGAGCTGGTCTCCTAGCAACAGCGGTGCTCCATTCTCCGTGTGTCCAGTGTCGGATCTTGTGTTTTGTAGCTTTGACGGCTGCCGCACAGACAAACGTCCAGATGTCTAATTTGTATTGGAGCTAATACATTTGGATCTGCTCTGTTCTGGAGTGCAGACAGAAAAACCAGGAGGAGAGAGAGGCTTCAACAACGGCCTGATCGACCCCTCAGCGAAACGACTCGAATCTCCCACCACTCCCACCAAGAACTCCAACCGGAAGAATCCCAGCACACCTAAAAGGTCTCCTGCATGTTCACTCCCTTTGGCCTCTTTATGTACACTGAGTTTCCAGTTTGAAGTACATTACCTTCTACCTACGCTTATTGGCCATTTTATTAGAAACACCTCCCATATAGAGGCTTTTTAAGCTTCCAGTTACTGACTGTAGCAAATAATGTCTGGTCAGCAGTGGCTAGTCAGTGACTGTAAACATGAGCGGAAGTGGATATGAGGACGATGAGGTCTTGATCTCTGTAGATCTGTCATGTATCTCCAATCGTGGAGATTCAGTTTTACAGCACCATCCTGATACAAATATGTGGAATAACCAGGATCCCAACACTGCCCAATCAGCATTGACACGATTGGTTGTAATCGTCAACTAAGTTTAGCTACCGTACTTCTGCATATACTTGCATATCTCCTACTTATCCTAATCATTTTAATATATTTTTCACAATATATACATGTATACACTGTCACTGTCCAAGGAAAAATATGTATCTCCATTTTTATTGATTTTTACTTTTATGCATCATTTGTAAGAGTTGCAATTTTAGTGACATCTTACATCATTCATTGCTGTATTTAGTTTTATCTGGGAAAAATAACCTCACAACACATATCTTAATTTATAGAAGATGATCCAATTTGAATCGCCATCACAATAATGGTCACATTAATCACAATTAAACATTTTCCACCGGTCTCCCGGCCCTACACTCTTGAAAGATGGTTCTTCAAGGGTTATTTAGGGAATGGTTCTATTTGGACCTTGCATTCTATACTTTAAAGAACAATTTCATGTGTTAATGGTATTTTACATGAGGAAAAAGTTTATATTAATGGGGAATGTGTTGCATATGGTTGTATATAGAACCTTTTGAAGCCAAAATGGCTCTTCTGCAGTTACAGGCTTGTCATCAGAACAAGGTGCTATATACCACATATTCATAAATAGAGCTCATGATTCTAAATAGAGCCATTACCCTTACTAAAGAGCCTTTACTAAAGAATCTTTTTTAAGAGTATAGTTAAAAGCGCATATTGATTTCTTTTGATCTGAAAGCAGTCTAAGCACCTGAAAGGTGCGCGCTGATGCATGTTGATATCACAAGAAGGGAATAAATTGTGTGGGATTTGGCATCATTCCCAAGATAGCACTGGCATAAATAGCCACGCGTGGTATTGTTTTTCTCTAAATAAACCTGCTTAGTCATTCATATGTTCAGTTATTGCATTTAGTGATGTGCTTTTAGAGATGTGCCTTCAGTCTAGGTTGTGGTCTGGTTTCCTGACTGTTTCTGTTTCTGTATGATATTAAAGGTCCAAGTCATGTAGAAGCCGTATTCAGTCTCCCTGTTCTCCTGGGCAATACCCCCCCTCACCCATGAGGCACAGAGCCACCACCCCCAGCGCAGACGGTAGCAAAAGATGGGAGGGAGAGGAGAAGCCAGCCGAGAGTAAAGGCTACAGCACCCTGGACAGGAAAACCTCCAGGACAGAGAAGATCCCCAAATCTGCAAGCAAAGAACTCGGACATAATGCAGGTAAAGTCTGAACGCTTCTGCTGGTGCGGATAATGCAGACGCAGTGATGTTGTGATGGACACCTAAAGCCAAATGAGATCATTTCTGCCTCTCTCTGCGCTCTTTTGTGTCTGTATCAGAGTCCCCAGTGACCCCCACTGGTAAAGCTGGCACCACTGATGCTGAGGAGGCCTCCAGGCTGCTGGCGGAGAGACGCCGTCTAGCCAGGGTGCAGAAAGAACAGGAGGAGAAACAGCGAATGGAGGAGGAGAGGTGAAGACAAGCTGTATACGGATTTACTTTGGTTGAATGTGCTTGTGGATATGGTATTATTAAAGGTTTGATGTCATTTAGAAGAATGTTTTAACCCCAGGCTTTTTACATACTAAGGTTTATTCATAGAAAGTAAAGAAATGAATAAATTTTGAATGTGTCTGATTTCTGACGGAATAGCATGTAAATCTTATGCAGCACTCATAAAGGTGATGTATTTTCTCAGTAATCTCTATATTTTGTGAACATGTGATATATATATACACTCCTCATCAAAAGAATAGCTGCACCCAGAAGGAAGCATCAGATTGCAGTGCTATTGGGAAGGAAGATAAAGGTTACTAGGAGCAATAAATGATAATAAATTGAGCAATATTCAATGGGCTACACATACAGAAGTAGTGTCTCTCAGTATGGCGTCGGGCCGCCATGTTTGCTAATGCTACACACCAGACATCTCGGCATGGAGTTGTAGAAGTTCCTAATGGTGTCCTGCGATATTCCATCCCATACAGCTTGAATACTCTTACGCAGTTCCTGCAGATTTTGTAGTAAGGGTGGAGGTGGAGTGATACCAGGCCTTCTGGACATTTTGGACATCTTTTGGACGGTTTGACAACAAACCGTTCATCTTGGTTCTGACCACGGTGCCGCCACACACAGATTCATTGGTCGTCTCCACCAAGACAAAAGTGGGGCTCATCACTGAAGATGACCCGCTGCCATTCTGAGTCACTCCATGACAGTCTGGCACTAACAAGATGACTCATGGAGGGCATCACTGCTTCCTGACTGTCCACAATCGTTGGTGTTGGGTCAGTCGGGTACAGCAAAAAGGCCCATCCTTGCTGATCTCACATGTGCGGCTGAGCATGAAACTTGAGTCATTCACTTGTGTTACAATGTTAAATCTACCCACCAACTTTCATTCCTGTGCAACTATTTGTGGAACTATTCTTTGATGATGAGTGTATTTCAAACTACATCAATTGCAGTGGCTCATAATTCGCTGTAACAGACATAGAAGATGGGCATTTGCTTGTTGTGATTGCAAGTGCGTGAGCTAATTAGGATCTTTTCACCTAAATTAACGTCAGTTACTGTTCTATATAAAATAACAAAAATATTTCATATTAAAATATTGATTTCCCATGAACGATGGTGTACGTGTTGTGAGGGTATGTGTATGTTCATATTCATGCTCAGTATATTTACACTGTTCAGGCTGAGGATGGAGGAGCTCCAGAGGAAGCAAGCAGAGGAGCGCGAGCGGCAGGAGCAGGCGGCCCGCCGGGCTGAGGAGGACAGACAGAGGCAAGAGGAGGAGCGAAGACAGAAAGAAGTGGACGACAGGAGACAGAAGGAAAGGCGCTTGAAAGAGCTCCAGGATCAGCTGGACAGAGAGGTCAGGGGTCAGAGCCAGTCAGCTGCTCTCACTCATACTTTAGTGCCTCATCCTCTATAAATACGGATTTTGCAGTGACGTCTGTGCGAATGGGACAGTGATGTCAGTGTGTGTGATTTGGTGTGTGACAGAGAGAGGAGGCCTTCCAGAGAGTGCAGAGAGAGGCAGAGCGAAAGCAGAGAGAGAGAGAGCAGCTCAAACTGCAGGAAGAGCAAGAGAGACTGCAGAGGAAGAAGGTTTATATCTCTCTCAACTGTTAACTCGCATCCAGCATACAGTACACATACATACAGCACTTCATTAGTGTATAACAGTTTGCTTCTACTGTGCAGTCTGAAGAGTTGGGATTAAACCCCTAACCACTACCACATCTTCAGCTATTAGACTCTTCCCCTCCAACATGAACCTAAGTACCGTAAGGGTGCACTGCTAACATTAGCATTAGCAAACTTACACGATGGTTCGTCTTTTATACTATGACAGTTTTCCTCAAATTAGATTTTATAAAATCACAATAGGTCAGCATTTTTCAATACATAGAACCATAACTCATGTATCATATGTGTCATATCACGTATCATTTGTTCACAGTGGTGGTGATGGGAACCAGACATCTGAATTGCTTTATGCCTCCAAATGCTACTTCACAGAAAGTTATTACAGATTCATCACTTTTTCACTATTATCAACTTTACATGTAAAACCTCACCTACACCTAGGGGACTAATTTAGCATCTCCAGTTCACCTGACTGTATGTTTTTAGACTGTGGGAGGAAAGCCACACAGACATGTGGAGAACATGCAAACTCCATACAGAAAACACCCTGGAGGGCTCAGCCGGGAATCGAACCCAGGCACAACCGTGCCACTCTCATGGTAGTAAATAAAAAGGTTCTGTTTGAGACCCCTGGCTACCATCAACACCATTTTGTATACGGAGAATTGGCCTTTAACTATGCCACATTACACTTCTACACTGAGTTTTGTTGGACTTTTCAAGTGTAATGACATCATGGATTACTGCCAGGGCTCAATGGCACTTAATAATACAACATAAAGTAATACGTTTACATTTACTCTGCAGTCTGTATCATGTCATAGTCAGTGGTAGTGATAGAAACTTCTAAGGGCTAAGGTCTTTAGTAGCTGATTCTGCTTTGGTTGAACTTCTGCTATTCCTGCAGCGTATTGAGGAGATCATGAAGAGGACGAGAAAAAATGATGCAGAACCAAAGGTAAGATCCGAGCACACCTGTCCCATCATAAATGACGTCAGTCAGATAAGTAGTGACCGTGGCTAAAATACCGCACGCTTTGTGTTTGAACAGAAAGACGAGCATATTGAGTGCGGCTCCCCCATGACCCCATCCGCTTTGGAACCTGGAGGTGAGAAAAAGCTTTTTAACGCCATCCAAAGTCAATGTGCATCTGACATCATAAAGCATCATGATACCATGATGTGTACTTTGAGGGTGTTATAGGGGGTCTCTGAGGTGGGTGCGTTTCATGATTAGTGGGTGGGGGACATTGATTTCAGGGTGAGTTTAAATCTTATTCCATGACATCCAAACAGTTCTCTCTGTTTCATTCTTGTTATTGTTAGGTACTACACACTGCCTGGCCAAAAGTCACACAGTCTAATATTTTGCTGGACCGCCTTTAACTTTAATTATATGGTGCACTGACTGTGGCATTACGCAACAGCGTTTATTTCTATCTAGAGTTGCATTCAGATAAGAAAGATCCATGAAAAATCTGTGGCCATTCAGAAAAATGATGTATTAAGCTGACATGACACTGCCTCCAGAGGCTTGTACACTATGCATGACGGGGGGCATCTGATGCACCCGTCATTCTGGAGCTGGGTCAATCTGAACTCATCAGACCACATGACCATTTTGCATCACTCCAGTGTCCAGTCTTTATGTCCCTAGCCTTCCTAACTGAAACCTTTATTTGTGATTAGCCTCACTAGCAAGTGGTTTTCATATGGCCACAGAGTTGTTTAGTCCCAATTCTGTCCTTGTCGTGTGGAAATGCCCTTAATCTTTTTTTGCAATTTGACTTCACCAAGCATTTAAGTGGTCCTCTGTCTTTGGTCATTCAAAATTTCAAATTTTTTTCATGAGCTTGACGGTTCTTTACTGTCCTTCCAGGTTTTAATAATGCCCTGGACAGTTCCTAACCCGCTTCCTGTCATTTCAGCTTCTCCTTTGTTGTTTTCTTTGGTTGATGCAGGACAATAATTTGACCCTTCTGAAACATCTTTTTATGAGCACAGAATATGTCGTCCCACGTGTTTGTTTAGGAAATGAGAGGCTCCTCACTGCATCATTTGGGGTTAAAAGAATTGTTGCCAGTTGAAACATAGTCATCACTGCAGTAATTATCCAATCAGAGGCTCTTATTGAAATTCAAGCAGCAGCTCTTTTTGGAAAGGCAGTGGCCAAAATGCATATAATCAGGATTTGAGTTGTGGCAGAGGTCTTAGGCTGTCCCCTGCTGACTGGTATGACTGTGGGGTAACACACACACACGCATACACTTGAAATGGGCTTTGTATACTGTATACACACACACATACACACGCACACACTCACACACATACATACACATACAGTATATGCATATATATATATATATACACACATTTGTATGTGTGTGTGTGTGTGTGTGTGTGTGGGTGTGTATATATGTGTCTCTCTTATAAAGGGTCCTGGACCCCCTCAGCCTCCCCCTCAATTTGATTACTGTATATATTCATAAAAAAGCTAATACTATTTGAGAAATGAAGTGAAATGAGAGTTTCTAAATGTATACAGCAGACAAAACAACAGTTGTTTGAGGTATAATATAACACATCATCATTCGTTCATTATAGACGGTGTTCTGATTAATGGCTCATCTGAAAGCTCCATCATTGCTGAGGTAAAGAGCAATGAATCCCCCTCATTTATCTCCGCTGACTCACCTGTAATAAACCTAGAGCCACTGGAAGCGAAGAGCAGCGCAGCAGATGATTTTTCTGATGGGGTCCAGTCCATGGATGTCAGGTCAGCCATCCTCATTGTGGTTACGAATGTGTCACCTTGTTATTCGCTATATTTCCATATAAGGCTCCATTTAGATGCATCATAAAAGATTCTGAGGCATATCTGTTCCCTTCCTCCATCAGCCCAGTCTCCAGAGATGAGCCAATCTACTCTCCAGTCAGCGAGGGCTCCCAGAACACAATGAGGAACAGTCAGGCCCTGGACCATCTGCTGGATCTCACCGGCCAGCCACCCTATGCGAAAGCCCCTGCCGGGGCAGCGCTCGGAGACTGCAACAAAAACCTCATCCAGGGCTTCAGCAGTGCTGCTGCAGACTCCGCACTCATCCAGAGCCTTGGGCCACCCATGGAAAAGCTTAGCATCTAGTGCGACAGGTGAGCATTGGGGATGATTTTAGCCAGGTTTATTAGGGAAGCACAATCAGAATCGGCCAAGATCAGAACGCTGCCGCTACACCTGTTTATGCTTGTTATGCTTCTGTTTTTGATGGAGCACTGTATTTGATTCATGCTAGTGAAGCAGGCAACACATTTTCTGGTTGTCCATTAAGGAGCAGATATTATAATTTAGATCAAAATATTGGCTTAATGAAAGAACTGGAAATGGGCTAGTGTGTTTTATATGTTCAGATAGCAACACAATGTGACCTTCAGGTTAAAATGGCTAATAAAAATTGCCCAAAAAGGAATCACTGGCTAGATTTGGAATCTGATATAAAAATTGATGATTGGAAAATCTATATTTTTGTTATTCACATATCAGTGGTGGACAGGAATGAAGTAAAGGTAATTTGTTACTGTACTTAAGTCGTTTTTCCATGTATCTGTAGTGAAGTATTTCCATTTTGGACGACTTTGTACTTTAACTCCACTACATTTCTAAGTCAAATATCTTACTTTTTACTCCACTACATAGCCAAATCTGTCCTTCCTTTTGGCTTATGTGTGTGTAGAAACATAACGTCAAAACAAAACAAGCTTATTCATGGATTCTTAGCATCCATGGAAATGTCCATTTCAGGCCTGGACATCAAAGCATCCGTGAACAGATAAAACATATTGTTCCTGACTTTGTGGGTAAATAGACCACAATATAGAAATATGTACACATGTACTTGTGACTGGCACTGAATTGTCTTTTTATACAAACACTGTTTCCTTGTAGTAAATCTGTTTTGGCTAATTTATGTTTATGAACAGAGACCTACAGATGCAATATAGTAATACAGGTGTGATCAAAGGAAGTAGTCAAAAGCAAAATAGCCAAAAACCAGAACAGGCAAAAAACATATAAATGGGCTCAGGCTTAAGTCAAAGTAGAAAAGCTAAGCAAAAGGTGATAACCGGAAAGATACTTAGCTATAGGAAAAGTCTTGGAACGCACCGAGAACTGAGACCATACTTTACAAAGAGACAAACAAAGCAAACCGTTATATAGGCTATACACATACACAGGTGTAAGCTATCAATAATTGGGTGAGGCAAATCTGCTATAGGCTGCCTGCAGCAAATAGGAAGTCACATGATTGGCCAAGGGATTCTGGGAAATGGAGTTCTCAGGAGTAAGAATCTGTGCAGAGCCTGAAGGATGCGTGACATTAATAGTTATGTTTGGGCTGTTTAGTATATTTTACAGTTGTATGTGTGGTCAGTGTGCATGTGTTGGTTGATTTTCTAAGTGAGCACATACTTCTGCACATATTCATGTACAATTACTGTTGATTTGCTGAATTTACCATGTTGAAAATCAATGTGAAACATAAACCGTGGCCTGTGCAAACGTTAAGGCACATTTAATATTTTAAAAAAGTGCGTCTTACTAGAGAGCAGACCAGAGTCTAAAGATTCTAACAAAAACGAAACAAGGCGGCGGGTGGAGGAGGTCATAATAATGATGAGGCCGACAAATACTTTGTGATGTATATTGAGAACAAGCCAGTATCATCTCTCAGCTTGTACCATATCTATCATTGTTTCAGGCCTCCTTCAGGAGACAGTGATGCCTGAGCTGCCCTGGTGAGAAACGGTTTGGAGTCGGCCTGAACAAAAAGACAGTCTGTTGTGCCTCAGTTCCAGCTTTTTTGAGCTTCTCCATTAGAACCCCTCTGCACCCCGGAGCCTGAACAATGGAGAGCGAGCACTGAATGTTGTATGATTTGTTAAGTCAGAAGCACTCCCTTATACATAAATTAAAGCTTAGCCTTTCCTCCATACGTATTACATTTCAGAATAGTTCATTGTAGTAACTGGGAGGGAAAGCAGCTGTAATTCTGCAGTCTTATAGTTCTTTATATTCCTGTATACACTGTAGCGTTTTGATGAGTGGGTCAAAAAATCACAAGGCTTGTAGCAACTCGATGGGGTTTTGTGTATTTGCGGCGGGAGCACATCTGACCAGCAGCGGCGACTGTGTGTAACTGTGCGTAGAGTGTGTTCAGTGTGACGTGTCGTATTGCTGGGGTTTGCATACAGTAAATCTAATATTTCACTACTTTAACTCAGTCAGCGCATTGTAGGTTACTGCTCCATATCAAACCGTCACGCAGATGTAAACTATTACCCACGAAGATATAAGATACCCTTCATATGACGTTCTTACTCTCCACAGTCCAGAAACATTGTGCAATGAAACTTCCAGTGTGACAGTGGCCATTTAGAAAGAAAGAAAGAAAGAAAGAAAGAAAGAAAGAAAGTAAGAAAGAAAAGAAAATTGTAAGAAAGAAATATGTNAAAGAAGATGGCAAAACAGAAAAAATGGAAGAAGGAAAAAGGAAGAAAGTCAGAAGTTGGCAAATAAAGAACAGAAGTAAGAAGGGAATGAGCAAGACAATAAGAAAGAAGGAAAGACAGAAAGAGAGACTAGCAGAAAAGAAGAAGAAAGAGAGAAGGAGAGACACGTGAAGAAATGAGGTGGTGAGGTGTTGAGTCAGTAGGTGTTCAGCAGCTCTGTGCTGTCTTTATCAGCTGCTTCAGTCACTGAAGCTCAGATGAACATTCAGACAGTGCCGTCTTTAATGAGCGATGAAGCTGAACCTGTACAGTAAACACGCTGACTGGAAAGCTCCCCCGTGTGCCACTCATACGCTCATCCTGTACAAATGACTCTGTTCATACCATCCTGTACACTCAGGGTGTTGGTGAGCTTTGCATGTGAGCTCAGTCATATTGAGTCCTGGTGTTCCTCACCTGTGTTTGGTGGTCTTAATGATGTGTATGATGCTGTCATGACGTAACACTCCTGATGCGCTTGAGCGGTTAAGGACCAATATGGCCAACAATGCTGTTCTCTTTCTCCTTCTCTCTCTCTGTCTCTCTTTCTCTCTCATTCTTTGGGAAGGTGTTAAAGGTGAAGGACAAAGGGGCTCCATATCATTTCAGAGTTTACAGAAGACGCTGAGGAAAAGATAAAGTTCATTGTCATTTTCAGATAAGCCAGTTGCTTCATGGTGATAAATGGTGCATGGATCAAATGCTTTGGAGCTGCAGAAACCTGGGATATTACAATAACAATAAAAGTATCTAGCCACACCGCTCGTCAGTTGTTTCATTTCACACACACACACACACACACACACACACACTTAGGATGCTAACTTCTGTAGATGCTTCTGCAAGACAATACATAATTTCTGTTAATTTTGTAATGTTTTAAACTGTAAATCTAACATATTTCTTCTTTAAGACTGATATGCAAATTAACTCTGTTGTGATTGGCAGCCCTGTACTGCACCTCATTTTAAAAACTGGCTGAAACACTCCTTATAACGTCAGTGAGAATGGGCGGAGCCAAACCTCTGTAGGCTGAATAGGTGGATATATGTAAATGAGGTGGTTTGTGCCACATCACATAGTCTACTTCTTCATCCTCTCATGTTGGACTGATTTGACTGGACAGGGCTGGGGCTAGCTGACTAGCATGTTAACTGCAATAGATATCCCTGCAACACAATACATGGACGTCTTTGACACACTGTCAAACCTGCTGGACAACTCATCTAACATGTTTCTTCTTTAAGACTGTAATGTAAGATTTGCAAATAAACAAAGATTGATATGCAAATGAATTCTTGTGATTGGCAGCCCTCTACTGTGCCTCATTTAAAAACAGTCCAGGCTGAAACACTCCTTATAACCTCTGTGGGAGTGGGCGTGGCTAAAGTTCTGTAGGCTGAATAGGTGGATATATGTAAATGAGGTGGTTTGTGCAACATCACATACTCCTTCATCCTCGAATGTTGGACTGATTTGACTATCTAACGATCTATCTAATCATTTCTAACTGATTAACTACCACCTCTGAAGGTACAAAGTGGTATTACAAGACAGGACGGGGTTAGCTGGACGCTAACTTCAGTGGATACCTCTACAACACAATACATAGACGACTTTGACACACCATCAAAACTGTGGATAAAGGTCTGTTAATTTTGTAATGTTTTAGACTGTAAATCTAACATATTTCTTCTTTAAGACTGATATATGTGAATGATTAGCAGCCCGGTACTGCACCAGGCTGAAACGCTCCTTCAGTAGGAGTGGGCAGTAGGCTGGATAGGTTTAAAATATGCAAATTAGTGGGCTTGTGTGAGATCACAAAAACATTACATGCAAAACAGGGTCTTTTTGTAGCTTAGTTTTCATGTAGCCCACAATATAGACCATGAAGTGAACAGCAACACATGTAACTTTCTCAATGTTAACATCAAAGTGATTAACTAATGTAGTTTTCCATCATATAAGCCCCTCAGGATATGTTTAAAGATGCGTTCTTTCATTAATTTCATTTTTTGATCTCTGTGTGTGCCAGTGCTCCCCCTGGTGGTAGTTAGTTATAGTCATCCAGCACTTTGAAGCTGATGGGGTGTGTCTCAAATGGAATAAATGTTTCCTACTGAGGCATTCGCCACGCAAAATAGGGCGTGATGTAATTTGAAAATGCTCGTTTCTCTTGTATTATGGGTCGACAGTAACACATCCAGCACCATCACACTGAACACGGGGTCCCCCAAGGATGTGTGTTGAGCCCCCTTCTGTTCACTCTGCTGACCCACGACTGCACACCGTCACACTCCTCCAACCTCTTTATCAAGTTTGCGGATAACACAACTGTAGTGGGTCTCATCAGCAACAACGCTGAGACAAACTACAGGTGAGCCGCCTGGCCTCATGGTGCAAACACAACAGTCTCTCTCTGAACGCGGAGAAGACCAAGGAGATTATTGTGGATTTCAGGAGAACTCACACCCAGCATACTCCTCTGTCCATCAACGGTGCTGCTGCAGAGAGGGTGAGCTGCACCAAGTTCCTGGGTGTACACGTCACAGAGGACCTCTCCTGGAGCAGCACAGCATCACTGGCCAGGAAGGCTCATCAGCGGCCCTACTTTCTCCGCAAGCCAAGAAGAGCTAGAGCCCCCACCCCCATCATGTGCAGAGGCCGTCGAGAGCATCCTGACCAGCTGTATCACTGTGTGGTATGAGGCCTGCACAGCATCCTGCCGCAGGACCCTCCAGCGCACCGTGAGAGAAGATGGTCGGCACCTCTCTCCCCTCCCTTCAGGACTTATACAGCTCCCGCCTCACACGTAACGCCCTCCGCTTGGCAGGAGATCCTATCCACCCACTACACACTTTTTCAATCTGCTGCCATCAGGGAGGAGACTGCAGAGTCTAGGAGCTAGGACCAGTAGACTGAGGGATAGCTCCATTCACCAGGCTGTCAGGATGCTGAACTCTCTCCCTGCTCTATCCCCCCTCCCTCTTCTGCCCCCTGCACACACACACACACACACAAACTCAGCACCCTGACTTTTTCAAGAACTGCTCTGCACTCATCACTTTAAAACAGCCTTAATGCTTTTCAATTTGCACTGCTGTTTATACGGGCACTATCATACCACTTTAATCCTACATCTTAATTCTGCTACTGCACATGTCACTTTATCGCCCTTATTGTCTTCAGTGTCTTACTGTCTCATTATGTCTATCTCAGCACCCTTATTTTATTTTATTCTATCGTATGTCTTGCGTTCATCTATTTTATGTTAGTGTTTAATACATTCAATATACTCTTGTTCTTGTTTTAGTTGTAATCTACTTATCATTAAATGTTTATGTGCTGCAACTTGGGTCAGAGAGTGTCGGAATTTCAACCCTCTGTATGTCTTGTACATATTAAAGTATTGACAATAAAACGACTTGACTTGATATGTACATTTAATAGTGAATGGACTAAAAGAAATGGCCCAATAGTCTTGTTCTATTGACTATTGTAAACTTACAAGGCTTTGTTCCACAGCAGTGATGTATTAGCTGATTATATTCTTGTGTCTATGCGATTTTAAGGCTCTCAGTGTGTTCAGGATCAGAATACTTGCAGAGCTACAAAGAGACTTATGAAGCAGACTACCATAACAGGTGTTTACAGGCAGGAAATCTTTTTTACTTATTTTATATTATTTATTATTTGTTATTTACTGTATATTTTATTGTGAATCACGTTTAGTTGCATTTATATAAAAATGTGCTACAAACAAAGTTATTATTAACATGAAATATGTATATAGTACTTTTACAGCTCTTGTTTGTAAGAGCAGGTACTTTACTACATAGGGAACGTGTTGATATGAAACTCCCCACTGACTTAGTGCACTGACCAGTGCACTAGAAAGGAAGGGAGCAGGCAGATGCCCTCTGTTTCAACTCACTGCAAACAGGAGGACTCGCTGGAAATACATCCGGGTGAAGGGTTATTCAGGGAGCGTGCTCTGGATCACGCAAGTTTCGTCGCAAATGACAACAAACAGGCCACAAGCTACGGCAGCGTTGTTTTTGTATCCCATCAGTACTATATTGCGATGTTAAGTCCATGACAGCTTGACAGTGTATTTGCTAGAAGCTGGTATTTTGGTGGACGCATCGTCTTCTTGTATTTGCTGGTGTGCGGACAGGTAAGAGGTCTGATAATACTAGCATAGCTCGCTAATGTTAGCCAACTACTCATGTCCGTTTATTTCATCTGCCTTACATTACAGCCGCAATAAAAGTAGTTTTTGCGTTTTTATGTATTCGTCAAATAATTATTTTACTTCTTTGTTTTTTCTAACTAGCATAAACGATTATAAGCCAGCCAGCTAGCTAGCTAACTTCGTCGAGCAGAACTCATAACCTAGCTAGCTAGCTAGCTAGCTAGCATAGCTAGCTCATAACAGTAGAGTAACGTATAAGTTAGTAAGGTAGTTAAATACGTTTGTGTAATTCACTTTACATGGTAACTGAAATTAAGTTAATTCACAGTAAAGTTTGGTAACTTTTCCCCTTCTTTTATTTTCGAGGGTAAATTTGTAATCTATATCGTTTATGAGTTACGGAATTATGGTTAGGCTTATATCGTCCGTGTCAGTGAATACGGAATATGATCGCAGCCACGGTCATTATTCTTTTGCATGATGTTTGTAATTACAGTAGCCCACATTATCTTCGTATCGATATGAAGCTGATAAGATTGCTAAAAATGAAGACAAAATGGAAGGGTTTGGTGCATTAGAGAGCCCATATACTGCGTTTTTCATATTAGATTAGGTCCACTTAGTAGTTTATGGCCCTAAAACAGTAGTAATATATTTTACATGGTCTACTGGTTTTCCAGCCTGTCTTCATCCCTTAGAGTTAAACAAGCTTTTGTTTCTGTGTCATTCAATGTAAATATGTAAATAAGCTCTGCTGTTATTGACTGCCCTGTATTGTGCCTCATTCAAAAAGCAGTCCAGACAGAAAGACCTCCTATAGCTTAACTTCCTATAAATAAATTAGTAAATAAATTAGTAAATTAGTAGAGCTGACTGAAAGCTCCAGAGTTCCAAACATACAGATTGTTTTTCTAGTTTTGTCCATATGTTGACTTTTAAATAGACTGTATGGGTTGTGGACTTTAATAATGTTTATAAAAGAGACTTCCAAACTAAAATTCTGATTGGCTTTGTGAAATACACAATATAAGCATTCCTATTGACTGCCTTACAACAACTGAGCAGTCTTAAGGTTAGGGAACCAGCGTGTTGTGCCCAGAGGGTCGTGGTTCCATACCTTGAACTGACATACTACAAGTGCCCTTGAGCAAGGCACCTAACCTGCAACAGCTCCACAGCCACTGTGGATAGAGTTGCTCACCGCTCTCAGCTCTGCCCCCTGTTCTGTGTTTGCGGGTGTTTCACTTCACAAATGAAGCATCAATTCCTCTGTGTGAGATCGCAAATTCTCCTAAATTCCAATTCTTTTAATTCTGAACTCTGCACTGCATCACGAAAAATCCTTGTGCTGTTGATGGAATAATCTTTGTCTCAAATGCCTCTTGCATAAATCACCAAGTGTACTGAGTAAGATGGATCCTGTTTTTGTTTAAAATAACGGACTGACAACTTACTTTCTTAACTAGAAATAGGCTGGTCATCTACCTAACAGGCTAAAATATAGTAAACACGCGAAACAACTCCATCATTAATATCAAAGGCATGAATTAAAGAGCTTATGATATGATTCACTGTATAGCTGTAATACAAATATCTAAAGAAAGTCACTTGAAATGTCCGTCAAAAAGTCAGTTGCAGTCAAAAAGTTCTGCTCTCTCAGTTGTAATAAATTTCTTTACAGAAGTGTAAGATCAAGATCAAGCAATGTAGACTAAAATGGCAGTAACTGTTACACATACAAAAGTTACTTTCCACTTGTGTTGATTTTACTTTATTTAGAAATTAATCTTTGTTCTGGAACACCACCTATACTATGACTCTAATTCTCTTTTTAAGGAAACAATGTCACGGCCACGTTCAAGATCACCTTTGTATTCAAGGTATTTGGCTTTGGCTCCTTGTGTTTAATCCATTAATATATATATAGTGCACATGGATTCAAATATGGTAATAATTGCTATATATACTAATATTATGACAATATTAATAGCTCGATGAACTTTGCTTTTACAGAAACTCTTCATTGCCTGGGAGGAGAGAAGATGGATTCAGTGGAGAGCAGTACCATTCATCTGTTCGTTCAGATTCGTGGAGAAGTCCAGAAAGTGTCAACAAATTGGAAGGTAATTCACACTGGGATAATGGCCCCTCTCAAGGAGAGGAAGAGGTTGACCACTGGGCCAAATTTATTGAGGCTATAGGTCATGCTGGAAGACGGAGACCTGCACCCATGTTAAGATACCAAACACAGGATAATGTCCAGAGGTTTGACGAGAAAACGACTCACTCTCCAAGAAGATTGCCAAGGGAGAGGTTGTCATCCCCTGACGCCTTGCGTTATGGGCCTGAAACACATCAGAGGATTCCATCTCCAGGCCGGAGGAGGAATGAGCATGATGGCGCTCATTTAAACAGGCACTATTCCAATAGGACCCACTGGGATTCAAGAGGTTCCAGTCCTAGGCATTCACGAGAAAAGAGGCCTGGCCGGATGGAACATGTGCATCATAATGAACAACATGAAGATAGATATCATGAAAGAGGCTCCTTTTCCGAGAGGTACAAAAACACATCTAATGAAGCTGTAAACTCTGCCTGACTCAACTGAAGTGAAGGAAAGAAATGAAGATTGAGTTGTGATGTCTTAAGATTAGGCTATCAGTAGAAAATGCTGAAAAAGAAGGATTATTTGTTACAGTGTGTTATATATATTTAAAGCTTTATAAATGAGATTTAGTTGATTTATGTTCTTTTGTTTGTACAGTTTATAGGGAGTTAGAGTGATTATTGGTAGTTTTTAGAAAGGGCTCTTGGTTAGGAAGACGTGAAAGGACTTGAAGACTTGTTGGATCTGTTGGATTATTTTATTGTTGAACAAATTGTACTTGCTCTTTCAACACAGGTCGTTGAAGTCAAATTATAGGGAGGATCACCCGCATCCTAAAAGATTTAGAGGTTTGGAGCCACAAGAGCAATATAGTGTCACACACAGGGGCTTTAGTCCACATAATGCTCCTGTTGTAGTGGAGCATGACCATGGAATGCCGTACCATGATGGAAGGAACAGGGGTCCCCCAAGAAGCCATGATCCAATTAGAAACCAAGAGCGTTCAAGGAGTAGAGATCTGCAGAGAGTCAATGACTTGCCTCGGGGCAGGGATCCCCCAAGAGGCAATGACTTGCCACGGGGCAGAGATCCTCCAAAAGGCAATGACTTGCCACGGGGCAGAGATCCTCCAAGAGGCAATGGCTTGTCACGGAACAGAGATCCTCCAAGAGGCAATGACTTGCCACCGAACAGAGATCCTCCAAGAGATCATGACTTGCCACGGAACAGAGATCCTCCAAGAGATCATGACTTGCCACGGACCAGAGATCCTCCAAGAGACCATGACTTGCCACGGAACAGAGATCCTCCAAGAGACCATGACTTGCCTAGAGGCAGAGGCAGAGGCCGAGGCCGAGGTCGAGGTCGCCCTATGACAATCGAACCTCCAAGTAGCATAGATTCATTCAAACATAGGAGGGCCCATGACCAGCACACAGGAATTGCACGTGATGGACGTGGTGGTTCAGCTGTCTATCATGGTGACGAGGAAACAAGATTGCATCACCCTTCTGCTGAGAGAGGAAGTCCCATGAGAGGCAGGTTACAGCACCAGGAGCAATCTAGAATGGATGCACATGCAAGACAACGCCATGGAAAGAGGATGATGGATCTGGATCTGACTGGTGATGTGGATTTGAGAAATGACCAGAGCAACAGGCCAAGATTTTCTGGTCATGCATGGAAGGAGGAGACTCAACCAGGAGGAAAACATGGCGGTGTTTTGCAACCAGGAAAGTTTTCAAAAGGAATGCCTCGTCACAGAAACTTAAACACTGAAGCTGCTTCTACAACTCGAATGGATTTTACGGAGCATGAAACTCTAAGGATCAAAGTGGACATGAGTCGTCCTGTCGGCCTCAGCAGGTATAGTATCGCCACAGCCGTGCTCTTGGGTATGGTTGAAAGTTCATGCCTCTTTTTCAGATGTCTGATGCTGCAGCTAGAAGATCACGGATCATTTACTTCATGGAGTTTTATGGAAATCAAAGTTTTCTGGATACGGAGTGTCTCGATTTGATGGAAAGGATCACATATGACATGACATCATATTACAGTTTAATGGGCTTCATTGGGAATATCTGTCAGATTTGAAGTCTTCAGGAGTATGCAACATTTCAGCGCTTATATGTCTCATTGAACTTCGTCTGTCAGTCTTTTCCAAAAAGGTTTTATGTTTGTCATCATTTCCCCAACTGCCAATAATGGGAGTTCTCAATATTGTACATCAGTGCCACCCGTCTGCTAAGGTGAAAGACCTTACCCATGTTCTCCACTCAGATATGCCTGGAGCTGAATAACTTTGAGGATGGAGAGAATGCAACATCAAGTTGCTTTGGCTAGTGTTATCCTTTGATCAGAATAAGAAGATGGACTCATGGTAATGGATCAAGCACTGCACAGCTGGCACTCAAACCTGAATGTGTCTTGTGCCGTGTACCTATGCAATGCCGAGAAGAGATTTAACTAGTGGTGGCATCACTGATTCATCTCTTGAATGAAGAACAATCAAGGTGACCTCACTGGATCAAGTGGAGAAAACCAGACAACTGTACAGAGATTTCAAATTAATGAAAGAGGCCTTAACATCTTTTTCAGACCTTGTTCTGATTCTTAGGTTCTAACACTGTGCTTATGGATTTGGTTCAGGAGCTTTGGACCGAATTTGTACAGCATGTGTTTCATCTCAACTGTGAAAAGGAGATGAAATACTGACAACATCCAAGTTGCATGATGGTGAGAAATCTTGTCAAGGATGGAACACTGTGTGGATGGTGGTGAGATATCCGTGGATGAGAAGGAGACCCTGTTTGTAGGTAATGCGTTCTCTCAGCGATGAGGAAAGGAATCTATCCAGTGGCAAATTCTGAAATATCAGGCATCACCAACAGCCAGGCTATTCCTTACAAATAATGCTGGTAGGTCCACCAGTGGAAGATTTAAGAATAAGCCAACATGACTTTGGACCATGTTGAGCTTGACCGATGTGATGAATTCGAAGAGCGCCTCACAGTTGATGACTTCGGTGCAAAGATAAAATAATGACCTTTCTTGTAGAAGAAACTGAAGATGCTGCGTCCACCAAAATGCCAGTACTTTATTTAAGATTATGAAATAGCGGTACCGTTTGAAGGTAAGTCAACATATGAAATCCCAGATTCTGTGAAAACTGCAACTTCGTTTTATATGTTGTTTGTCTTTGGGAAGTGGACCGGATCCAAACACCTTGATCTCCATAGAATTTGGTGGAAATGTTTTTAGGAGTTCTCCACTCATCTCATGATACTGTCCCAAAAACCCTGGAAGCCTCTGAAGCTGCCACCTGGTGCTCACCTTAACAGATCACTTGAGGACATGTTTAATAAAAACCACAAACAGTGTATTCCGGACACCGTGGGGGCTTTGGAATGTTGTGGATCGTTGCATATCTGCCGGGGATATGTGAATGTGTGGACGGCAACAAGATTTGGAAGAATTTCACATTCATCAATAATATTCTGGACTGACTTGTTGGAAGATTGTATGGAGTACATATGGGTTTTAATGGGAATTGCCACAGATGTGGGACAACATATCCATTCATTTATGAAGTTTATCTGGAAGAGGGAAGACAAGTTGAAGTTGAAAACCTTGAATTGTTTACTTTAATTATAAGGTTGTGATGGTATAACCTGCAAAACTCTTCCAAGTAACAGCTTCATACAGATGCAGAGAAATAAAGAAGAAAGGATGAAATGTTGAAGATTGAGGTCCTGGTGAAAAGCTGGACAGGTCCAGTGATGGAAAGTGAATATGAGAAATGAGGCGGAAGAAACCAGATTTTGAAAGCTACGTTTTTGCATCACAGACGTCAGGGAGACAAGCCTAACTGATCGTTGTGGTGTGTGAAATCTACTGGATGGCGCTGGGTATCATGAAAGTGGTGGCTAATTTACCATACATCTAATGGCACTTCTCAAAATCTGCATAGTACCTTCTGCTGAGAGGCTGCTGAATTTATGCAGAGGCTACGAATATGTTTTTGTCCTCTCTCATTATGCAAGCAAACCTTGTGACCTCATCAGTGAGATTCTAAAGAAGTTTGTCAGAACAGGACAAGATACTGGAACAAGCTGTTCAGCAATAAGCAAGACTGAGGTGCATGGAGAAGTTTTCTGCGATCACTCAACACATTTTTGCTTAGCGAGTAACTGCTATCTTGTATCCTCCAAGGACATCCTGCACCTGTCTGCATGTTACCGGATAAGAATGAAGATCATGAGTTCAAAAGAAGATTGTCAAAGTTACTTAAAGGAAGGACTGAAATGGAGAATGGAAAAGAGGCATGAACCTTCACCTCCCATTTATGATTCAGCTGACAATGGCTTGAGTTAGCAGGCCAAACATGCCACACACTACAGCACTCTAGCTAACTGATGCCAGAAATGAAATTATTTAAAGGATATCGAGTCGAGAGGCTCATGTTTGAGTGAAAGCTGAAATTGAGCATGTTCAGTGGGGTGTGTGTGTGTGTGTGTGGCTCTTGCCATCATGCTTAGTTTTCCTCAGTTTTCCCCTCTTTCTATCAGTGCCACTCTAAAATACACTCATCATCAAAACAATAGTTGCACCCAGAAGGAAGTGTTGGGTTGCAGTGCTATTCTGAATGAAGATACAGTTTACCATGAATGGTGTCCTGTGATAATCCATCCCATGCAGCTTGAATATTCTTACACAGTTCCTGCAGATTGTGCGGTAGGGGTGGAGGTGGAGATACTCCAAGCCTTCCGGAAGTGTGATGTATGACAACAAACCGTTCAACTTGGTGCTGCCATCGTTGGTCGTCTCCACCAAGACGAAAGTGTGACTCACCACTGAAGATGACCCGCTGCCATTCTGAGTCACTCCTTGACAGTCTGGCATGACACCATTGCAGTCTCTGGTGATGTTGACGTGGTCTTAAGGGCAGCCGTCGTAACGGTCTGCGTGCATGTAGTTCTGCGTCGTTTAGCTGTCTGCCCAATGGTGCTGGCACTAACAGGATGACTCGTGGAGGGCATCACTGCTCACTGAATGTCCACAATCATGGCCAGTCAGGTTCAGCATCCTTGCCTATATCATGTGTGGCCAGCTTGAATCATTAGTACGTCTCACAGCGTCAAACTTATTCACTAAGTTTCGGTCCTGTCAGTTGATTCCTTCTGCGTGCAACTATTTGTACAACTGTTCTTTTGATGATGAGTGTATAAATAGGTGAATATGTTTACTTGCCCCTCAGAAGTGGAATCATTTTGAAATACTGGCGCATTACTATTGCCATCATGCCCCCAAACCCTACTTTTTAGATCCATTTCTGAAGAGAAGACAGTTTGCAATGGGAAAACCATCATTAAGACTGTACTTTAGTACAGGAGTAGGTCTAATTTTTCCTCTTCTTTTTTATTTATTTATTTATTTATTTTTTGGACCGGGGTGGGGGATGCTGAACAGACATCTCCAGAGTAGCCAGCTTGGAACAAAATGTATAAAATGTCATTTGTGGTGAAGCTGATAAAGTTGTTTTTTGAGGGGGGGGCAGGACTTTTCCATGGTGCACGGTTCCTACAAATCTGCTTTTTGTGTGTTTGTTGTAATGGCTTTCTTCATGCCTTCCTCACTTTGTGCAGCCACTTAGGCTATTCTTCAGAAAGGCAGTTGTCACTCGACTTGGTCAACGTGGGCCGACAGCGTCTTGACTTTCTACCAATGTTGGAGCATTCTGGGACCTACAGGGAATCTTCTATGCATTCTGGGACATTTGCCCAAGAGATAATCACCCTGGTCCATCATGTAAAAGGTCAGATGCTGTTAAATTAGTCAAGGAGCAAATGATAGCCATGTGTCAAAGCAGAGGGAGGCTGTATTTCTCAGTCGCCACGTCACTGATTTCTGAACCTGGCAGAGAAATGCATACTGTATATAACTCCCCCTAAAATTCTTTGTAATTAACAGCAAATTTAATTAAATGTTTTTACATGTAATTTTTAAACATGTCTCTGCATGAAGAGGAGCTTTTGTATACCTGTGCTAGCAAGTTGTCTCCTACTTCATCTACAGCCCTTACTTTGAGATGCATCTAATACCTCCACCAGCTTACAGTTAGGCTAAATTTGTGTTAACCCTTTTGTGTTTGTTCATCAGAAAATTATTTCCAAGGTCAAGGCATTACGCTTAATGAACGCTTTTCCAGTGAGCAGCATTATACCCTTGTAGATGAGGAGGAGATTTCAGAAGAAGAGCAAGAACTGGAGGAAACAAAACCAGTCATAAATAGGTACAGCTGTCTCTTATGTGCTGTAAATACAACTGTCTGGACTCGTTTTACTCACACTACTCAATAAACCCACAGTGATCTACATTTGAATCTAAATTACATTGTTTTAGATGGGTGAAGGCTCTCTTCTCCCGAGTAATTAACAGGCAAAGAGTTAAGTGTTTTTATGTCTCCCTCTTTCCTAGACCCCTTGGTGGCCCTTCACAAACGCAGATTTATTGCAAGATAGGGTCTTGGCAGGTAAGTCAGTCAGCATTCTGGCCTATTTCTGAACAGATTATGCCAGTAATTGTGGAAGTTATGAAGTAACTGGCACTGTACTGACCTATAATGGCCATTTGTTTTGTTTGTAATATTAATATGAAGCATTATACTCAAGTAATGTAACTTTAGGTTAAAGCCGGTGTCATTCACCTCATGAAACACCATATATTGTCTTGTGATTCTTGAGCTTGTTTTATAAATATATGTCAGCATGTTATGAAGTCCCTTTGTCATCCCCTGTATCATTTTACCACCTATTCTGATCTGCATGGTACAGCTTTGTTAATTGTCAGGACTCGAATTCTGCTGTAAGACCACTTTCTTTTGTCAGCCGCAGAGAAGGCAGGCCCCTGCTCCTGGTGATCTAAGGCATGATCTAGAGAGGAAGAGGCAACAGAGACTGGAAGGTGTGAAAATCACCATTGCTGGGGGGAGCTTTTCTCAGGTGGCACCTCAGAGGTACAAACTCCTTGATCTGTGACCATTCGTCTACATTTTCCATTAACATGATTTCTGAATGCTGCTATTGAGCTGAAAATTCATGAAAACATGAAGTACTACAGTTCACATACCAGTTGTGCTCTAATAAACTGCTTACAGCTTTACAACTCATTGCAGCATGTTTTACCCTTAGTCAGGAAAATGAGCCTGCATATATAGAAGAGGACGATGTGAATGAGGCAGGAGAAGACTTTGACTGGTCTGAGCAGATGCCTCAGCAAAACGAGCAGTGGGTGAGTGCACATACTTATTTCATCTCGATCTTGTGCATGCTGTGTATCAGTGTTGTGATGTATATTTGTAAAGTGTTTTGTATGAGAGTGATTATCCTTCATGATGTCTCTGCTGCAGGATGGTCCTCTTCAGAAAATGCGTGCCCCAAATTTCGATGCTAGACAAAATTTCCATCGCTTTGGGAAACGACGTGGTTCACGCATGAGAAGGATTTCAGATAACGGTAAATAAAATCTGTATACATTCTACTTAATGCCTCTTGCACTCTCTGTTTCTGCGTCTGTGTTTATGTATAAAGAAGGACCAGAAGTTGTTACTGAAAAGCATGTAATCTAATAATGGTATAACACTTTTTAATGTATAATATATATTGTTTTTTTTTTTTGTTTGTTTTTTTTTTTTAACAGATGCCAACTGGTGAGGAATGGCATAAAGGAATACGACTCTGCGTTCAAATCCAGTGACTGCTTAAATGGAAGTTTGTCAGAGAAGCTGGTGCACAATAGCCATTGTTTTTGTTCTTGTTTATCATGTATTACCGTGTTTGTCAGTTGATTTTAAGAGGTTGATCAAATTTAACATATTTTCAGTGCCCTTATCAGTCAGACATCATCAACATGCATAGCACATCGTACAGTTTTTTTCACTATGGACACTGTACATATAAATATTTACATTGGGGTGATATACTGTATGATCCAGCAGTAAATATTATATTTCAGACGTTTCACTCAACTTACCCTATTACCGTCTTAGTCCATGACTGTTTTTCCTGCGTGTCACTGAGCTGTACAGGAAGCATTCATAAGAGTCCAGTGTCCTGCCTATGTCAGCAAAGCTGTGTTTGTTTTTAAATGCAAGTTTTTTTCTGAATGAAGACAAATCACCAGCATTACTGGTACACCTAACCTTTTTAGTATTTAAACCAGCCAGCAGCATTGTCCCCTTACTAATGAAGTACCACAAATATTCAGTAATCAAGTATTTGATTTTCGCACATGCTAATATCCCAGATATGTCCAGGGCATTTTTCATTTATATTGGGCAAGAGTTTTGTATTTTGAAGCAGTTCCTGTGCCTTTTGTTTAACACATCATTTTGTCCCTTTAAATCCTTCCCTAATCAGCTTGGTTAAGAGAATAGCTGTGTTTATTTGAGAACCATCTTGTACTGTTGTACATATAGTTTCATAACAAATAAATGTACATACAAAAACTTATGATTTGATGTAAATGGGTTTGCTTTGGACATGTTTTGTGTTGATCACAAATGGTGTATTCTCTAAATTGTGATGCTCATTCTGACATAACATGACTGCAGAATATCTGTTGTGGATTCAAGCATGGGTGCATATTGGAAAAAGGTAATGGTAAAGCTTCCATGCAGTTTGGCTTAAGGGCTTTGTGTTTTACTTCCTCCATTAGTTGTGCCCAGACAGTGGCATTTATAGACCAAGTTAGTGGAGTATTGCTAAACCAGCCTGGAGGCTTTTAAATCTATTAAAGCCTAAGCCGGGAGAAACCATGATTAGAACTAAACTTGACCTGTCTGCTATTCTAGCTTGATTTATAAAACCAGGGCAGTGCGCAACTGACATGCAGAGAACTTAAATAGACTTAAGTAGTCTCTTCTGTTGAGATGAAAGCGGAGTGATTCTGAGTGATCAAATGAGAAATTGTTCAGTGTAGAGAAGTTTACTCTGATGTCTCTGATGTCTTTACCATGGTGGTGATAGGAACCAGGGGTTGTAATGTCTACAGCATAAAAATGTTTTCATATAACATCGGAAGTTCTCATGTGGTCCTAATAATGTTAAAGTGACAAAGTTTTTTGCTATTTTGCCTTACAACACCTTTTATCTACAACTCCACAATAATTAAGTATAAGTTTAATTAAGTTTAATTAAGTATATAAGTTCAAAATCATCTTTCCTAGAGGTAACTCTTAGAGGTGCATAAAGCTTTAGACGGTATAGTTCCTATAACCCGCACTGTGAAGAATGCTTGCCACTCCGAAGTTTGTCTAGACGTATTCTAGCATTTCACATCAAATCAGTCTAAATGGCAATCAGCCTTTTGCTTATGTCTTAATGGTAATTTACGTAGAGAAATTTTAAAAAAAATTAAGGTTAAATGCTCATATATCCAGCAGTGTTAAGTTTTCTGAAAAGAGCATCCTCAAGAGATCTGGGAGTCATAACGTCCAGGAAAAAAAAGTTGATCTCAGCTGCGACTACACAGTGGGCAGTACATGAAGCAGGTGTGTTGGAGCATGGTGTTCCCCTCAGCCAATGTACCAGTTAATGTGTAATCACTACACATTCCCTTTATGCTTTTAAACACGTAAAGCGCATGTGTTGAATTTTTACCTTTTCATTTACAGTGTTTTAATGTTTGTTGCCTCAGGACAATATAATGCAGTTAGACCACTTTTGTTAGGACTGTCATGCTAAAGCTGCTGTTCTTAGCTCGGCTCCTGGGGACACTGTGCTCCTTCAAACCTGATTCAAATGATCAGCTTGTTATCTAGCACCTTCAGGAGTTAATCCCCTGTTGACAATATGAAGCAGGTGTTGGAGCAGGAATATAGGGTGACCAGGACGGGCACCACTATGTTAAGGTTTTGAGTGATGCGTATAGAATTATGACAATAGTCAAACCATGTGCTCATATTTACAGGAAGTGGACATAAAAGATTGTTAGGGAGGAAGGAATGTGAATGGGCAGTTAGGGTCATTCCTTGTGACAGTGAGGAACAATAGTGTTTCCGGTGTGGAGGAGACAAATTGTATGGTTGATGTATTAACAAGGACCCTCGGGCTCTCAAAAAGTGAAGTGATTAAAATTCATGCCGGAATTTAGGGGGTTAATGACGGATAACGTGAGTTCGTGGGGCTGTTAAGTCATAGCGCAGCAGTAGCCCGTGCGCGAGCATTCACGCTCATTTGAAATTCAAATTCCAACGGTCAGCGGTCACTGTAACGGTCAGCGGTAACCGTACAGCTGAGGAAAATAGTTTTTTCTGGTTTATATATTTCACATTATATTTTATATTATTTATATGTAGTTACCTGGGTTATAATGTTATCATAAGTTTTATAGAGTTAATTTGACAGCGTATAGTGGCATAGCACATCGCTAGTGTGTTTGGTCAGCCAGGCTAGCTAAGGGTACCGTAACAGGGTTCCATACTGGGGTAAGTAGCTATCGTTAAAATGAGTAACTTTTATTTTTCCGTCTTACGTTATTTACGTATTTAAATGACAATAGAGTGATTTAGGCCAAATGGCAGTCGAGTTTGAGTCGGTTATTTAGCTACCTGTCAAGTTATCTAACTTGAGGTGGGGTTTACCTACGAACACCTAGGAAAATTCCACCTATTTTTCAAACTTCCCGTGTAATTACATCTTTAAGGTGTAATCATAGTCTTTCAGAGTGGTTTGGGGTGGTTGTAGTATTAGTATTGTTCAGTGGTGGCAGTAAGAACCTGACTTCCAAAGAGTTCAGTGACTTTAACGGGAACGCTGACCGTTAAGATGTGCATAGCTTAAAACAGTGTGTGTGTTCGATCCTGTTAAAATATGACACATAAACCAAATGGGAATGTTTTGTTTATTATTAAAAAAGACTCTTAAATATCCGTGGTAGCATTTTCCCGTGTCTCAATTGTGTACTACACACTAATGCTACGCAGTATATGCTATGTATTAATCTAAAAAGTATGAGTTTCGCAGACTAGTACACAAAATATTAGCATACTACTTTGTTTCTTACTAAGGAGGAGTGATGAAGCTTACATCACACCAAGCTGGACTCTGAAGGCTGCTTAAGGGGCGGTTTATTTTACAGAACTCAAATAAATACTAGAATACACTTATTTTTACATGTAGTTGTGACAAATTTGGATTGAACCCACATTTAAACACCATTTCTGGCCCTGCCACCACCATCTGCCAATTTTGTAGAATTTTCCAGATGTGAGAATCTACAACACATTTGAATGGTATTGTGCATATACGCCATTTTTGGGGCTATATGTCGTAACAGTCAGAGTTCCCTTTAAAAGCTCCTTCACATAAATGACTATAGATATGCTGACTGATGTTTTTCGATAGTTTTGAAATAAAATTTTGAACTGAAATATGTTTTTTAAATCATTACTTCATGGTGGAGAGGTACATGCAGGACAAAATAGTACCCAGAGACATGTTTTTATCTCTTCAGATATATGTCTTTTATCAATATTATCATTATCAACTCAGAATATACGCATAGGTTCATGTCTCATTTTGGATAGCATATACAGTATAATGGCTGTGTCTGTGTTGCACTTGAAGTATGTCAGCCTTACAAAATGAGTGGATTTCTACCTTAAAGAGACATATGAAAGGGCTCCTAAGGTCAGCCTTATGATCCTGGGGTCACAAGAGGCCATGTGAGGGACTTAAAGTAGTGTGTTTAAGGCAAGAGCACACCAGACAAACAAAATTGTTGGTGTGTCACTCTAGTTTATTTGGCTTGTCAGTTCTGTTTCCCCCAAAAACAACTAGAAACATGAGAATGTTGTTACAGAACGGTCACTTTGATCATTAGTGTCACTGTGTGTCTGGAGCCAGCTGGTTTTCTACTGTATCTCCGCGCAGGTAGACTAGAGCTAACCTGATCTAAATGCACTGCAGATAGTATTTATTTCTTGCAGGTCACTTCAAGTATATTTCTGACCTATAGCAATTTACCTAGGGTACTGGTTCATCATCAGTCAAGCATAATCAATAAGGAATGTCTTGTTTCTTTATTTTTGAAGTTCTTCATTTTTTCAATACTTAACTCGCCTTCTCCTCTAAAGTTACATTTTTGGTTTGGTTTTGTTCCAGCAGTGATGTTTAACACCATATGTTAGGCTTACAGTATATTTTTCCCCTGTATTTATTCCCAGAACATTTCACATGAAGTGACGTTCATGTTTGAATAGTATATTTGTGCTAATGTCCACGCTATTGTAGTGTCTTCTGTCATCAGTGTTTGTAATGTTGTGGGCTCACAGACTTCCTTTGCCCAAAAAACAAGTATTTATTTTGAAAATGCATCCTTGTGCCTACTATAATGAGGCAGTTTCTTTAGAAACCTTACTTTTATGAACAAGAGAAACAACCAAAAAAATAAATAAATAAATAAAATAACAAAGTTTGACACAGGTATTGTGCTCTGATAAATACTGACCTGAGGTGTCAAACTGGACAGTTCCAGTGCAGTTCCCCCGTGAAACAGTATCATAGAAAGAGAAAATCAGGCTCCATGTCCAAGAGTTGCCTGTCTGTTTTGAAGTGCACTATCATTCATATCACACCTTTTTGATGAGAGTGTCCAACTGCTCTCCAACCAGCAGAGAATGTCTTTATGCAAAGGCACATAAAGAGCAGTCAAGAGTGTATGAATCCATTTTGTAGTGTGAGAAAGGGTCCCTAACTAAAGCACCAAAGGTTCCATTATTGCTCAGAAATGCTTCATAGTAACCTCTTCATGGTTATGTTCCTTGATTTGGCAGTTTGTTATACAAAAGTCTGAAGTTCTGAGTGCTTATAGACGAGATTCATCACATGGCAAGGGCTTGAAGGTGATCTCAGCATTTTCCTCCATAATTACGTCATATCGGCACATCAGTGGCCTGGGGAAGACAGGACAGAGACCTATTAAGGGTGCTTTCATAGTATTACACACTCAGAAGCTACTTAACGTTTTAACACTGTTCAGTGTTGCCTTTGGCATCAGTCTCATTAATACTAATTATGTTAATCCCTGTTTCATCAGTAATCTGCCTTTAAGGTTTAAGGAGTGCTTGAGGAATACTGAAAACATCTGCCCACGCTTACCTGTCTGGCTGGTCCAGTGGGGTTATCCGAATACGGATGAGGCGAAGCTTGTAACGGGGTCCTATCACATTCCCAGTGATGATCCGCAAGGATATTTTCTGAACTGGATACAAGTCCTCGTCAAACTGGGCCAGCATTCGTGTGGCAGTGTACTGCTCAAACCGCAGCAGCTTACTAAGCAACAGCAGACAGGTAGAATAGTACATGTAGAATCTATACCTTATGTAAAATATGGTTTAAATGAATTGTCAGGATGGACTACTTACTTGTCAATCCTGGTCTCTGTTACATTTTTTCCACTGTGCAGGCGAAGAGTAACAACCCCCCATCGTAAGTACTGATTCCAGGTTACGATGTCAACTCTGTAGCTCATCTCTGTTACATTGAGAATTCAAATGTGTCATTCATAGCAAAATATGGCTAATTATTCTGAGAGCAAATATTAGTGTTTTCAACTCACTCCTGTATGGGGGTTCTGCTGTGGTAGAGAAAAAGACTCTTGTCTGTCCCAGTTTCAAGAGTGTGTTCTTCCATGGACTCATGTCATATCCTGAAGACAGATTAAGATGATCTCATGAAGTATGTTGCATGTGAAATTCTGACTTTTACTTAATTGACTTGTTACGTTGGGTGTTTTCATTACCTAGGACAGGACAGGATGCTGGTTTGAAGGCTTCACATTGCAGACACTGGCCATCGATAAAGTCACTATAGGAGGAGCAGGGGTAAGCGGTGATGTTACAGGTGTGATTCAGAGCACACAGGTAGAGGAAAACAGCACGCTGGTGGTCACAAACAAAGTAGGATTTCCCTGTGGAAAAGTAGAGCAGTAATAAACTTTACAGCAATTCATCAAGCAGTTTGTTCATAAGGCATACTGAATCTACTGTATAAACAACCAAAGACAGACAGACACCACAGACACCAAAATGGCAGCTGCACTTCTAATCATTTATAACATTCATTTGGACTGACCTGAGAAGATAGTCTTGGGGCAGCCAGGTTGGTCTTGTCCACCATTGGCATAGAAATCAATATGTCCATGAGTTCCTCTGAGTCCAAAAGCTGTCAAAATAATTGCATCATGAACATATATGGATTCTGCTTTCCAAAGTAAACAATGACTGATCATGGTATCTAGAAACTGGACCCATAACTATATACTTATAGTTTTAGGTTTCAGGTGCTTACAGTTCATGTCTGTGTGTAGGACATCTACAAACTGGGCATCTGTTGGATCTAGGCGTTCATCTGGAGGGACACCTGCAAACATTGGTCCTGCTGGGTCCAGACCTAAGGATATGAAATGGGAGAGTTTTTAGCCAGTGCCCTCACTTGAGTCGGTGGGTAAAGGTGCAGTGTGTAAAATTTAGAGGAATCTAGCGATGAGGTTGCAGATTACAACAAACTGAAGTTGAACCTACAGTGATCAACAGGTTGTTGCTGCTTTGATGATGAAGATTCAGCCTCCCTTGCTTTTCCTTGTTAAATAATAAATATGATCCTCTATTTCAACCCAAAATGTTCAACCGGTACTATAGCGTAACCAAATTCAAGGCACTCTCTACAGCCAGTTTCTGGCTGGACATGCTGACATTACGAGTTTAAGGGGTGAAGATGTTTCAAAAGATCTGATTTGATGTAGTGTCTCTCACCTGTGATCCTGCCTACTTTGCCTCCTAGCATTGCTCCTATGAACCCAGCAACATGTGCCCCCAGGCTGACCCCTATCAGGTGGATTGAGTCGAGAGAGGCTCCCTCGTCCTGTAACAAAACAGCATGGGCTTTTCATTCACAGCTCACATATCCCCACCAACCCCTTGTCAAATGACAGGTATCAACTAGTGCTGTCACATAAAATCACAGTTTAATAATGTATTTGTATATATACAATTTGTATGTATATTTGCAGGTTGCTCACCCTCATCCTCTCAATGAAGCCTGTAATGTTGATAGCAGTGCGGCGTGTGTTGGTTACTGCGGTGAAGTAGTTGAGGTTGGCGGCGCCTCGGTTCCAGTCTACTACCAAGATGTTCATGTCCGCCTGTGCTGCAAGGAGTCGTGTAATGTGGTCGATCCAGATGGGTGGGGCACCAGTGGGCCGGTAGCCATGTATGACGAAGGTGGTGGGTCTCTTCACGTCGAACAGGGGCTCCTTGGTAAAATTGTGATGAGGAAGCTCTTGGCCACAGTCCAGGTTGGCACGGGTGTAGAGAAGCAGACGTACATACAGGTTGGTTCCGATGAATGTCTCATGGAAGTCCAGGTCAGAAAAGTTGTCGCACTCTGTGTCTTGACCTGCTGGTAGTGAACATTGGCATGTTTGAACGATCTGTTTATGTGTTTGTATATTTATGAGTACAAGTAAGAATAATATTTTTGTTTTGACTTTTGTACTTTTGCACTTGTGTTAGGCTCAGTTGTGGCACTGCAACATTCTCCCTCAATGCTGTTAGACATTTAATTGAAATTTACTTTATGATTTCTCAGCCAGATGGCAAAACCCGTCCAGCAGGAGAGAGGGAATGTTTCTACAGGACAGTCCTACCTTGTAGCTTTAATTGAGCAGCTTACTAAGAACAGATAGCTTAAAGAGGAGCTCTGCTGATTATTTAAAATATCTTTATAATACAGTCATTGAGATGTGCCTAAAGTAATTTACAGGAGTTTAATGTGAAATGATTAATTGCGTAGAAAGTTGCCCATTCTTTACAGTGATGGTGATAGGAACCAGGAGTTGTGATATGTACCACCCAAAAAGTGGCAGTTTATTTACTATTTAAAACCAGTGAAACCTTTATGCATTCTGATATTTTATAGGTAATGTCGATAGTGGTAAAATAGTAAAAAAGTGGTAAATCTCGAAAAATAATTTTGCTTTGGGGGTTATTTGTGTCACCGTGCTCTACATGCACCACTCTGCCATGAATGAAGGCTTTTAAAAATGTTTTAGAGCAAATCTTTACCTAGAAACATTCATGAAACAACATCTCAGACATCAGGCAGCATTTTCTTAATCGTATAATCATATAATAATGTAATAACTTTCTGTGAGGAAACCTTTAGAGATATTGAACACATTAACCAGACGCCACCATTGTGAATAACTGAGTCAGGTTTTTTCTAGAACAGAGCATTTCAAATCAAAGCACTCTGAATGACATTTAGAAGAAATTTATAAGAGACATTAGTGGAATACAAGTCAAAGGTAAAACCTGTCCGATAGGAGAGGAGGCACACTCCTGTGGGACAGTCCTCTCTTGTAGCTTAGCTTAGCTTGGCTCTTGTAGTAAATTAAAGGTTTAAAACTCTACGAATTTGAGGTTTGCAGCCCCTTTGCTTAGTGTTATTGGCTTAGATCTTTGTGGTATAAAATAAAGAATGAATAACATGGAAGGAATAAAAGTTAGCATCATAGAATTTAATGGCATTGAACTAAGAAGTTGATAAGTGTTCTGCTCTGTTTTTCCTTCTCGCTTCTTCTCTCTCCATCTCGTCGTTTTCCCAGCTTAGTCAGCTGATCCTCAATGAAGTAAGCCATGGCTTAAGCGACCCAGTTTCCGCTCATGGAGTTCCCTTTTCTCTGCTGCTTAACAAAGATCACCTTTTTTTGCCGTACACCATCCCACTATGGAAAACCTATGCTTGTATTGGGTCTGGTTGGATTCAAATCCTGTGACTTCTCTCAGCGTTGCTTTGTAGAGAAAGAGTGCTGGGCTCTCAGGCAGTGTGCTGCAAACTGCAGGCTTTAGAGAGGTGATCTGTGCTCTGTAATTAGCATGCACGTATGAGGCACAATTGGATCACGGTGCTATAAAAAAGCAGCTCATCCCACTGCTTCACATGTTCCTTTGTTGGTCTTTGTTCACCCCTCCCATCTAACCCCATGCTCTGAAGAGAGGCCTATGGTAGGTGCAGGGGTTGGGTTAGGCGTGGTGGGTGTAATGGAGGGGTGTGCAATATGTTTGACATCAAACACCCTGCCATGACGTGCTCTTCCAGCCCGAGCACCTGACCCCTGACCTCCCTAGCCTTGTTCCGTTAGAACTGTGGTACTGACTGTCCTGGCCACAAAGATACACCGCAGAAGATAATGACGCACATTCGTGTATCACAAACTGGTTAATGTGTTAGACTACTGAATGCAGATGCATCTTTTTATTGTTATTGCCATGTTCAGTTTGGTTAAAAAAAAAGAACTACATAAAGAACACAAATAATCCATATTTTGCCTTGTTTCAAAATATTAGCAAAACTTCTGATTTTACACTTACTCTTCAAACATTGTTATCTTTAAAGAGTTGCTATTTTCAGTCCCAAAGTTTCCATAGAAGGTAATTAGATGGTGGCAATTCCTGATTCAGAAGTATTCTAGAATCTAATCTTGTCTCTTACCTCTGCAAAGTGTGAAGAAGCCCACAAGACCCAGGAATTTCCAGAGATCCATTCTTAGCACAGCGTTTGAGAAGTAAAGAGCAGGAGGAAAACACACTTGAATAAGTCAGAGGCATCTAAGTAACGACCAGAGGAGCACTTGTAGTAAAGCAGAGACAAGTGGGTGGATACTGTGGGTGGAAAGAAGCTGATTGGTGGAGATCAGAGCATGCTTAGTCTGTGGGCAGAGCTTAATGTGGTTAGTCAGTAGGCCAGCTGAGGGCTTTTTCTAGAAGAAATATGCAAGAAATCCCACAATAGATAAACTTCTATTCCACAGTTTTATTTTAGAATGTTAAGGCTATATTGGATCAATATGGAGTATGATACCCAGTATTCTCTTTTATTATAACTATGGCTCTTTATTTTTTGTCTTTTTAATATTAACAAGCACTGATGTACAACTATACATACTTAAAGTATTAAGTATGTATATGATTCATTGTTTAGTTCTTGGTTCACTTGACTTCTTCATGAAGGTCTTAATGAAGTCTGTATTTGGAGGGGATGGTCTTTATTTAATTGAGCTGTTTATTTAATATATTATGGCCACAATATGTGGTCTTTATTTAATATATTGTGCTCATTATATATGGTCTTTATTTAATATATTATGGTCATAATATATGGTCTTTATTCATTATATTATGGGCATAATACATGGTGTTTATTTAACATATTACGGTCATAATGTATGGTCTATATTTAATACATTATGATCATATATTTACATGGATTTTTTGTTATCTGCTTCAAGATTAGGTTTATGCTATAGAAATATGAATAATTCTAGATATTACTTTTATTGTAACCTAATTCTTAATGTTATACAGCTTGCTGATTACAGTTCTGTTTTAGGCAAATCTGCAATCTTTTTTGGCAAATCTAACATTTCTTATTTTTTCTCACATCTTCTTGTTGTCCTACTAATAACATATTATCATCATTATTAATGCTTTTCTGTTGTAGATATCTGCAACCAGATTGCTTTTATATATGGAAAACACTGGTTAGTGTCTCCTTTCAGAGAACTGTCACGTGTTTCCTACAGTGACTCTCTACCTACTTCTTGCCCTATCCAGCTGCTCTCTAGTTTGCTGTTCTCATTTCTCACTCCCACATCTAAGTCGAGTCTAGGAGGGGCTCTGTCTCCATAACTAATGGGAAGGCCACATTAGATGAGATATACATAGCATGCATGAACTAAAGAGCATGAACTGTGGGTTTGTAAAGTATACCTTGCCGTCAGCACATGTCATTTTCACGATGCATAAGTCTTCATTTATGGAGACAACAAAAACTACAAGTCGGCGGCAACTGGCTATAACCAAATAATCATGTTTTAGAAGCTATAAGAGATACTTTTCAGAGGAACATGTGAACCGCCTTTGACTGCCCTTCAGCATCATTCGTTCTGTAAGCTCATTTTAACAAGGACAGTTAAAATGGATCAGTCACATGTTATATAGGTCCTCTGTGCGTGCATGAAATGACAGGAGCAGTGTTGTGAAATGTTAGCTTTGCCTCTTTTCCTGCTATGTGAACAGCTTAAATATACAAAATCAGCACTGCATTTGTATATTTAAGCTGTTCACATAGCAGGAAAAGAGGCAAAGCTAACATTTCACAACACTGGCCCTAAAGTTAAAGAGGCCAAAACCAGACTGCTTTATACTACAGCTGTATGAAATGAAATGTCTGAACTGTCTAAAAAGTAAATGTTGTTGATCGACACAATACCCGAAACAGATGCGAGTTTGGAAGGCAATATTGCTCTGCATACTTGCACAGCATGCACCTAATGGCATTACTAACTTTAAAGCAGAGATCATGGGCCGATTACAGTAACTCTTCACTATTGTCCTCCTATAACCGCATCAAACTGAGGAGATCCAATTAATGAAGCTCACGAAGCGCAGCTCATTGAGTTCATATTTCCCCTTACAGGTCAGCAGGTTAATAACTGCCTTTACTGATCATGCAGAACTCCTCAGTTCTGTACAGTCCATGCATATTCATTTATAATAGGAGGCAGAAACCAACCTCATCTTTTACAAATATGTTAATATAGGCACTAAATATATATTATTTATTCATTTACAGTTATATTTTTCTCTTGGTCAAGTGTATTTCAAAATATTAAAACCATACTTGTACAATAATTTACACCACTTAATAAACATTCTATGATATATATTGATATTTGATATTGGAAAAACACTCAAAGTATAAATTGATACCAAGCATGTCTTTTATTGTAACTATGGCTCTTCAGTGTCGTCTTGGCAGAATTCTGTGGAAGAAGCCCTATTTTAGCAATATTGTAAGTAATGAATACAAATTGAATTTTCTTTTATACATTTACATATACAGTATTTAGTTATAGTAATTAATTGTGTAGTGGTATAATGTAGTATGTTCTAGTCTATTTAAATATGTGTTCTCATTAGTAGCATTTCATGGTTCACTTCATGGCTTCTTTAATTCACTTCTTCATGAAGGTGCTGACAAGGTCCATAGGGATGGGGAAAACCACAGTGGAGTTCCTCTCTGTGGCGATTTCAGCCAGGGTCTGCAGGTAGCGCAGCTGCAGAGCGGCCGGGGACTCGGACATCACCTGGGCTGCTTCCTTCAGAGCACAGGATGCTTTCATCTCTCCCTCAGCTGTAATCACCTGTATGAGACACAGACGTGAGTTATGCACATGCTATTGTTCAAAACCTTAGAGTTAGTGTTTCAGTATATTTGAAACCTACTAACAGCTGCCTTTATGAGGGAATTATTCTCATATATATTTTGTACATATATTTACTCATAGTATGTATACTTTAGATGACCTGTTTCACACTAGATGACCTGTTTTATACCGCGTGAGTGTCTGACAAAAACACATGCCGATCTAATGAATGAACAGCTGCATGGGTCTATTAGAGACACAGCAGATGGCTGTAAGTGTCATCAGTACATGGTGTGTAAACACACATAAGCACAGTTGTTTGCCAGGGCTGTGGATGTCTGGAACGGTAAAGCCACCGTGATCCTGTAAGAATCAGGTGTAACTCTCGTGAGCAGGTGGCCTCAGGGGGTTTTATGCCTCTCCCACCTGCACACAGGGGGCAGCGCACAGTCAGCGGCCAATCAGCATGCTCACTAGCCCTTCAGACACAACGCAAAGCTGCAAAGCTAATCAGGCTGGACTTGGCAGCCCTGGAAGCTGAGTTTGTGCATAGGGGCATTTCTGCTGAGAACTAAACGCATGAAGCCTCACCTTGGCCCGAGCTTCTCTGGTGGCCTCAGCTTCAGCAGCCATTGCCCTCTGCAAGGTGTGAGGAAGTTTGACGTCCTTCAGCTCTACCCGCTCCACTTTAATGCCCCAGTTCTTAGATGCGGAGTATATGACTTCCTGTCAGACAAAATTAGATCAAATCATGAATGGAAGGAATAAACTGTTTTAGAACTTTGTTATTAAATATATTTGTATATGTGTGCATGTTTGTCACTGAAAAAATGATGCATTGTTTTTGCTGTACATTTTTTGTTGTACATCATTTCCACACAAATACCAAAATGCATAATTGATGTATTCAAAAGTCATATTAAACCAAATGTATTAAATATATCTTAAACGATCCTATATAATTTATTTATCTATAATGTTAGTACCTACGTGCATAGGTGTAAACTAAAAGGTTATTATGCTTCTATACTGTGGAACTCAGTTCCCCCTTTATTAGACAGTTAAGCTCAGCGCACACATTAAAGCAGAGTTTATATCTCCAGGACCAAGACTAAGCATCTCTATTTAAAGAAACATTGGAAAATGTTTAGCTGGTTTAATTAAAATGTTTCTGTTGTATTTGTCTAAAGAATTTGATATATAACATTGGCTTAAATGATTTTAAATTAATTCTCAGAGTTTCTTCTGTTACTGTTGACACCCATCTATAAAGCTGTTTGAGCTGCCACTGATATAAAAAGTGCAATTAAGACATTATAGGTGTGTCTATAAAAATCACCAGAGCTGTACATGATGCCTTAATAATAAAGATTTGTGTTTTAACATCAAGAATAAAGTTATAATAAAATGAATGCCCAATAATGCCTTTTAAATAGTGTTATTTAATAGTGTATTTAAATAGTGGCAATCTAATCTCGAAAAGGTTACTACAGTTAAACAGGTACATTCTATTACTTGTCATTTGATTTTTTTTTTTCATTTTATATGCCTGTAAAATATATTATAAAACAATAACTATAAAAATATATGAAATATACCTTCTGCTATATATAGTATAATGTTTCAGTGCACACTATATACATTAAAAATGAAAAGTAACTGCAATTGTTAATGTGGGATTCTACATTTTTAAATGGTATTGTATGTAGTACAATACAATTGTATTAAAATCCCCAGTGTTGTTTTGTTGTGAAAGTAAGTTTACAGATTCTCTACTGGAAACAAACCTTATACAGTATGATATTTTCACAACTTTGTGCAGAGAACACATTTTTTACCACAATATATGAAATTCTGCAAATAATCAGTAAGTTTTGCATACAACATAACACATTTTTGTCTTATAGTTAACATTTGGAAATAAATGTGCTTATGTATTATATAATGTGTGGAAATGATGTGCATGCTTTTTTCAATGTGAGACACAGTTGTTAAAATAAAGTTAAATCATTTGCTGGATTAATAGTGGACAGATATAGAACAAAGCTGGCCTTCCAAAGAGACACATACCTATTGAAATTTATCCACCTAACAAGCGTAAGTGTTTTTGGATAGAGCAGTTGAGTTTTGCAAGAGCTCTGTGGAATACCCCACCTCCATTTGTTCTGCCATCTCCTCACGGTCTCGCAAGATATCTGCCAGACTCTTGGTACCCAGCATGTTCCTGAGAGTAGTTTGTGCCAGCATCTGCGTGGCCAGATTGGCATCTTCGACTTTGGTTATAGACACTGTAGGGTTAAAAACTCGATAGTACACCACCCCATCTACCATGATAGTTACTGAGTCTTTTGTCAGCACCTGTAGAGAGAAGCATGACCAAGGATACAATTCTGAATTTCAAGTCATGAAATAAATGAATAACTAAAACTTGCACAGAAAGAATCAAAGTTTTAAAACCTCTTATTTTACTTATATGTATTTGGCTGAGCATCCACATGCAATGTGCATATCTTTAGCACTAGAGGGCAAAGTTTTATACAAGAAGGTATTTTAGCTGTAGACACTCAACTCCTGAGGAGGAATGTTGAAGGATACCGTCCTCAGATCGACCTTCCGAAAGGTGTCCACACATGGAAGAATCCAGAATATGCCTTCAAAAAGCAGCAGTTTATGCATCAGAAATTATGAAATAAATAAATAAATATATATCATTTTTAATACCACAGTAACTCACCAGGCCCCTTTGCTCCACCAAGGAGTCGCCCTAATCGGAAAATAACTGCTCTCTCATATTCCTTGACAATCTTTCAGTCAAATAGGATTTGCAGAATAAATAACAAAGATCAGTACATTCATGTACTCATGATAGTTACTCATATTACTAAATATTCTCAGATATTTAGAGTAGATAAGGATAATCCACTTTCATAAATCTGGAGTTCAACAAAGAAAACTCTTAATCTTGGTGCAAGACCTGGTAGACCACCACAAATGTCCCTATAAACAGTACTCAAGCTCCACTCTTCAGATCTGAAAAAATCTACAGGTGTTTCTTTCTGTCCCACTGTGAGAAGCCAACTTAACGCTATAAGTCTGAAAGGTTGTGTAGTTGTTAATAAGCCCTCACTTGAATCATGAGAAGCATGATTGCAACCAACTTCTAAGACTGTACTTTGGAGGTGTGGAGAAATAACCCTGTAGATTTCTCTGAACAACCGAAACTAAGTGTCCTGAAAAGAAGCTATAATAAAGGCAGAGTGGAAACAGTAATACTGCAAAAATAATTTATAATTTTTAGTTGTTCAATGTGTGTTCTGACACATAAATAACCTCAAGGCAGTTTTGTTTGGAAGTTAAATCACTGAAAGGGTGGCCTGTGTCTTTTACACAACAAATTTTCAAATGGTTGCAGCGTCTTTACCTTCATGCAGCTCCATACAGAGACAGGGAATGTGGCGAGAATGAGAAGAAAAGAGAGAGCAGTGAGGAGAAGCCCACAGAAACCGGAACTCTTCTGCTGAGCCTCATCTGGTGAGACAGATACAGAAAAATTGTTAGATAGTGTTCAAATGCCAATACCTGAGGAAATTAGAAGAACTACCTGATTGGAGATCTTCGTTCACATCGCCAAAAACATCTCTGTCTGCTCCAACTTTGTTCCGAATCCTCTCAGTCATCTTGAACAGTAACCTCCTTATGTTATGTTGCGTATTTTAAGCTGTATTGTAATTGACTTTGCATTTCCAGTACCACCCTTTTTTCACACAGAGGAGACAGGGGATTTAGCATGTCGTATCTCTAAGCAACAGTCTGACTAATAATTGTGTTGCATGTGAAGGTCATTTGATTGTTTACTTAAGTCATGTGGCACTAAATATGGCTTTTTATCAACACTTTCTACAATCTCTCTGTATGTTTGTCTATATGCGTCTGTTTTTTCAACTATATGATTAGCCTGTGTCTAGGCAGGGTTGGAATAACTTTGTCTCGACAAAGCTGGAATATACAGGGGTGGTTAAAAAAAGGTTATGCACCTACTTCACATGAATCACACTTTCACCCTGCTGCGTTAGAAGTGTCTGGAAAATGGTGCATCTACACCTGAGCCCTTCATAACAACATGCTTTTTTTCAGTGAGAGTGGAATGATTATCGGGTTGTTTTCAATGGCTTTGAATTATATCATGTTATTTTTCCACAGTCCCTATGCGCAGGACTTAAATAGGGTGCAAAGAGTGCAGGTGTTTAAAATGAGCTGTAGAGTAAAATCCTGTTTAATGATCTTTTTGTTGTTTTTTCTTAGATCAGAGGGAAAACCTTCAATAAAGCCCAAAGGTGACTGTCACTGTATCTCTCATGAGTCTCTGTTCATAAAATCTCTGTATTTGCAAGATCTATGACAACAGTACATACAATTCAAGCATATTATACATAGTACTACATATGGAACAATTCCTATTTTTTTTTAATTAATTAAATTGCTGAGATGTAAACAAAGTCATTCAGAGTGGTTCGGTCTGACATGGTTGACTTGGTGGGCTGATATGGTTGAGTGGTGGTGATAGAAACCAGGGGTTGCAGTTCCTACAACACAAATATAGTCATGTTATTTACTAACCAAAACCCCCAGTGAACCTACACATATCTCTGTGAGTTTTCACATGTAATGTTAATCGCTGTAGGATAGATGTATATCTGAAAAATAGTTTTCTATAGCCTTACAGCACCCGGCATGCATCTCTCCTTTCATACTTTCAAAAGATGTTTTAGACTGAAATTGCAAAGCTGTTATAAAAACAGTCTTTCAGGCATCATAACAGCCAAAAGATGTTATAACCATTTTTGTGAGAAAGCTTTTAGAGGCATTCAGCTCTTTTAAACCACCACTGTGATCAATTCAGATTCAGTAAATTTCTCTAGAACATAGCATTTCCCATCAAAACACTCCGAATGACTTCACAACTCTAAATGACTTCAAGTGCTATCAGTGGGGTGTAGTCTTCACACTGATAATGCCTGCGGTACCGTGTGATGTTGTGCTAGGTGTTGCTGGTACTTTTAACATTAAAGTAAAACAGATGATTTGTGGTCACATTGTAAAATGTATTTGTCCTTTTTGTCTGGCCAATGTCAATTTAATCTAAACTAATCTAATCATATCTAATCTAATTTAATCTCATCGTTTTCATGACTCATGCTGGACAGAGGCCTAAGAGTCCTGAACATGTTTATTGTGAAATATGAAATGTTGTATGTCTATCTGTATACATGTCATAGGTATTCAACTTTTGTGAGTTGTAGTCAGATCCTTTAGATCTTTTTGACGTGCAGATCATATTTGAAGTTTTTTTTTTTACTGCCTGCAAAAAATGAAACCGCTGGTTGCAGTGTTAGTAGTAATTTTTTATGTGTAATTTAGTAAGTTATGTTCTCTGACAGAAACATTAGTCTTTTCCCTAAAAGGTTTGTATTAAAATGAACAGGAATTTACTCATATGATACAAACTATTTTGCATACTAACTAATGGTGAGGAAAAATGCTTATCATGCATAGCTAGATCTACAGAACCCCCTGAACACACATTGTTGTCATACATTTGGAAGCAGTTTTCAAAATAAATAAATAAGCTTAACTGAATGTGCTGTTTAGAGGTATCCAGTGTTGTGAAATGGTTCTATGTGGAGAAACTTCTTCTACAAACGTCTTCTGATTTCTTTACAGTGGTGCTGATGGGATTTTATTTAGTACCCAAAACCTACATGTGTCTTCTGAGTTTTCATATGTAATGTTGAAGATGGTACAAGTGGGGTTAAATCTGAATAATAAATAAATAATTAAAACAAAACATTTTCTTCAGGGACTGTTTTGTCCTGCAACACCCTGCATGTAGACCTACTGGATTACTTTAAATTGATTAAAATATACTCTACGTTGAAACTTTACTCTCAAACTATCGTAAAACAACGTGTGATTCATCAGGCAGGGTATTCATAAGGATTTCATAACTGTAAGTAAGGGAGCATAGATGTGGACGTCTGGTTCCCTTCAACCCCACTATGAACAAATCTATCTCTGTAGGTTTCACTTGAAAGAAGCACTTCACATCAAACATCCGACCTGTTTTATTACGTACATTTCTTTTGTTGTTGTAGTTTTTTTGTTTGTTTTTGTTCTTGTTTTTGTAAAAACGGGTTTAGTTCCCCTTTAAGACGCCAAAAATGTGCCTTAGTATTCGCCCTGTCCACTAGGGGCGCTCTAGCGCATTGACGGACAACACTGACACGCCTACCAGACGCGCACGTCTCACTTGATTGGATATGGGCGCGATTTACTTCAGTAAATATTATTTATTCCTTTGTCCAAAAACAGGGTTTCTCTGGATCTCATATAAGACGCGACCTGGAAGTATGAGGGTTTAAAAGCAAGTGCTAAATGTGCCCGTGCCGGTCCGTTTAGCGCAAAAGATGTACAGGATCTTTTGTCTGGTCTGTCAGTCTCTCAAACCCTGAGGAAACGAGATCTCCTTAAACGTGTCTGAGGTCTCCTGGAGAGGAGGTAAGAGAAACTTTTATCACCTGCGAGTTTAGCCGAATGCAGTCCTTCTTTCTTCATTATAGATTAATTGATAGTAGGCATATCGCGCAGCAGTTACATTTCGGGGAACTATAGTCACTGGTGTGTGTGTACCATAACATGTATAGGGGTACAATACAACCGTGAGAATGATGTTGAGGTCTTCAGGCAGCTCTGGTTGAATACAGTAATATATTAAAATGGGTCTGGGAAATTTGCCATAGATATTGTCGTGTGCGTCCAGTTTTTCCTTGTGATGTTATTCACATTGTTGGGACTAACATTAACTCATTCAAACATATTCTTTGCGCAGTTGTGCAAATCTTTGCAAAGCCGTATGACACTTAGAAACAAAATAAGAGGATTTTACACTGATAAAAAAGCTAAAAGTTAAATTGTCAGGCTTTAATTGGTTAGAAATCGAACCATGTGATGCATTTCCTCCTGGGTCAAAAGAAAAGTCAAAGTGGTTAGTGGTTCTGTAGTGATTAGTAAATGCAGCTAACAAGGTGCTATCTCACTGGAACCTCAGGAGGCTCGTCATTAATGTCCGATGTGCCGCAGTAGGCTGCAGGATGCTGCGGCTCTGCCTAACCAACCTGTGGGGTGATGACCACTCAATCCACCATCTGGAATTTGAACACAAAGCAACAGAGAATCAATGAGGTGACCATAATATGTGCAGCATGTTATGGCTGGATGTTCTTCAGGTTGCTGATTTGTCTTGGGAAAATGAGACAGAGATTGCTTGAAACTATTTAAATGCAGTGCACAACATCTGACCTGACGATCTAATTATATGCTCTCTGGTCTTAGGTGGGCAGTATTGTTCCATGAGACGCAGCCTATGTTTAACTGGGCAGGGTACATCTATACTCTGGTCTTTGTCGGGTCAGCATGCTGTTACACTGTCTAACCATGGGCCGCAGGACACTGCTGCGCGTAACTGACCTGTGGGGTGATGACCACCATCTGGACTTTGCGCAAATATGGAAAAAGCAACAGAGAAACTATGAGGTGAGTGTGCACAGCATGTCATAATTGGATGTTCTTCATATTGCAAATTTGTTTGGAAAAAGTGGGTTCAAATGGCTTGAAACATCAGAATTTATATATCACATGCTATTTGTTGCACCTTGGTAAAATTTACTTTTGCAGAAAGTTGCAGGCTCTGAGACAGAAGGTCTGATCCCCTCATCTCAGTCCAGCCCTGGCCTCTCCCTCCTCCACACTTTGTGGATGACGTTTCGTCCATCCTTAATCAAGGCCATTCTGCTGAGGCTGTCAGCTGACCTTCTCAGCATATTCAGCCTTTTCACTCTCAGGTATTAGACCATGTTTATCTGTGCTTACTTCACATTCCAACCTTTTCTGTGCTGTTCCTGAAATAATTTAAGTACAATGCTCAGTTGACATCTGACCTGACAGGCTTATTATATGTTCTTTTGTCATAGGTGGGCAGTGTTGTTCTGTGAGAAGCAGCCTGTGTTTGACTGGGCAGGGTACATCTATGCTCTGGTCATTCTGGGGTCAGTCTGCTGCTGTGCTGTCTCACAACACTTGCTTGAGAGATTGATTAGGAGAACAGCTGCCAGCGCTCATGCAGCCTTATCTGGCGCCCTCTACAGACAGGTAGTGTGAGATTGTTTTCTTTCCTTCAGTGATTAAAATGAATGTGTTGATCCTTACATCATCCTCCCCTTTACAGTGTTCTGTTTTCCCTGCTCTAATACTAATGAAGTGCTTGATGATAACCTGACAAGTTGACAGAAATGCCCTAGGTATTAGTTCTTCATCTGTACTTAAGAGGAATTTTTCAGACATCAGAAATGTTATGTCTCTTTGGTTAGAACGTTCTGAGTTTTTAAATGTCCTGTTCACATGGGGTGGAGAATCTCTGGGTGATTGTACTTTGTTACTATATTCCAGTATTATTTTGGAAGATTTGCACTCGACATCCAACATACTTTATACTCCTTACATTTTTCTTTTTGCCCCCCTGCATTTTTTTTTTTTACTTATGATGTTTAATGAACCACGTGGACCATCATTTATTTTACATGACAGTTTTCGAGTCTCACTCTATCTTTATTTACGTTGCTGTGCCTTATTTGTAAATCATTGTTTCTCAACCCTGGTCATGGACGCCCACTGCCTTGCACATTGTAGGCTGTGTTCCGGCTTGAGGCGAATCAATTTTTTTCTCAAATCAGATCTTTTGAGACGACCGAGCGCATTGTTATTTGCAGGTGATTGGAGAAGATTTGCATGTCCAGACATCACCAACCTATCTGTATGGTTTGCAAGGCATCAGTAACTATGTAGCAAGTCCCACCACTTTAAATTTGACAGCGTAGTTGTTTGTCACATCACGAGTGATGCAAACACACTTAGCAGTCTGATTTGAGTGTCCATAGTGTCCAAATTTTCAAACCACCTCCAAATCAGATTTCAGACCACCTCCAAATCAGATTTCAAGGTTTAAAATCAATTTCTGGCTGAAATTGGCTGCTCCTTGTAACTTCAGTGACAGTGTTCAAGGCTAAACTCCTGTAAACTTGAATAGGTGGATGTATTGGTTTTCATGCCAAAAACACTGAATTCAAGGCTGTTTTCACATGTAGACCGTATGGACTGGGTATGGTTTAACTTTAGTGTTTACATTATACATAAAACTTTATTTTTATTCTGAAAAATTAAGGATAATTAGTTTTCCTTGTTATTGTCAGTATGATTAGCTCATACTCAGCTTTAAAGCTACTTTAGTACTTTAATGAAAGTGTGTCCTCACTCCTGATTCTGTGTTAAATTATATACTTCCATTTTAAAATCTCTGTACTTTTTACCAACCCTGCCTGTTCACTCCTGCCACAGTCTGCTCTATTGCGCAAAGCCGTATCTGATATGCTGTGAGTCTGGGCAGGATTTTAGTAATTGAAAAAAACTGCACTCTGAGAAGGATTATTTTGGCAGCACTTTGCTATTTTGACATGCTTGATGTTTTAAGGTCGCGGACAATATTTTTAGTCTCTGGTGCTTTGTTCAGAAAGCATTCTATCCTATGTTAATTCTTTGCTTTCCTCTTCATACTCATCTCATTTTCTTCCATCCTCATGCTAATCCTGGTACGGTTCCTGTTACTCCTCCCATTCCCCCATTCCTGTACATGTGAAAGGCATTGTCTCTATCCAACAGCCCCCCGCATCAGACACACCCCGCTGAGCTGGTCTCCCAGCTGTCGGTTAAAGTTGACCAGATAGCAGAGCTGCTGGTGAATCTTCCATGGCTCATCTCCTTTCCACTGAGAGTGGTTCTCTGCGTGGCGATCCTGTGGATAGAGCTGGGCCCAGCCGTGCTGGTTGGTCCAGTACTGCTGCTTTTTCTCACTCCTGTCCATTCAGCACTGGAGCGCCGCATCAAAGTGCTGAAGGTCAGCCACAGCACACAATTAGACAGAAGAACTACTTCATTTCAGCAATGTCACTATTAATATTTAATAATATTAATAAAAAATATATCTACCAATCATTTCAGTGATTGAGTCATCATATTTTTGCTCCTTAAAATCCCAGCCTTATAACATCCCAAGGCATATCGTTCATCAACTTTGTCATAAATACTCGCTTCCTTGATAACCCTGCTACACAACGACCACAGAGTGTGCAAGCAAGTTCTCGTATGTTGACATGGCTTAAATTGCCAGTCTCCACTAGTTCAGCTAATATTAGCTAAAGCTTAGTGCTTACCTGTTCAGGAGAAAATTAGCCAAGCAGGCATTCGTTTTTAAAGCCTGTCTGGGCTATAAGCTGTCACCATCTTTCAAACGCATTGCCAATATTTACTCGCATTTTACTACATCTCTGGTCATGGAGCTTTTAAGAAGGATGGCGAGTCATTTTTGGTTGGGTTGAGTTTAAAGTTATCTCTTCTCATTTAGTTTGCTTTCTTCCATGGCCGCAGCATTTGTTTGTTGATTGCCAATTTGTTATGTATCTGGCAACCTGAGGTGTAAAAATTGTACTTGAAAATGGGCAGTGGGAGGGATCACAGGCCAAAACATAAGCAGACTTTACACATCGGAACATATCAGCTGAATCGTTGTTGTCAGAGAAGCCAGTATTTTTATTTAACATGTTTCTTTAATCTCTGATGATATATTATGGTCATTTTATGTGCTAGTACAGTAAATATATTACCTGTTGTTTCTTTAAGTTATAGATATGTGTAATAAAACTTTAAGGGGTCAAAAAGTATCAATCAGATCAAAACGTAATTAAACACTAACAACCTGCAGTGGACTGGCGGCCTGTCCCATATGTTTTCTGCCTTCCATCCATTGAATGCTGGAATAGGCTCCAGTACCCCTGCGACCCAGAGGGATAGAGTGGTTTAGAAGATGAGTGAACAAAACACTAACAAACTGTGGGTTACCACTCAGAGATTCCAAAATACTTTAATGAAAACATGAACATGTAAAAATTTGGCCAAACATGCTAATTGTTGCTATTGGAATAAAACAACTGCACAGGACCGGGAAAATGTTCTTAACCTTGTTATAAATTATAAAAGATGTTAAATTATTATTATTATTATTATTATTATTATTATTATTATTATTAAGTCATATAGAATATTTCTATTAGACAGTTTATTACAACATTTTCACACAAGGACAGTCGACATTTTAAAATATGTGAAAAGTGCATATACAAGGTTTTGTCCAACAGCGACAATATATGGAGGTGTCCCACNCAACTGCACAGGACCGGGAAAATGTTCTTAACCTTGTTATAAATTATTATTATTATTAATATTATTATTATTAAGTTATATAGAATATTTCTATTAGACAGTTTATTACAACATTTTCACACAAGGACAGTCGACATTTTAAAATATGTGAAAAGTGCATATACAAGGTTTTGTCCAACAGCGACAATATATGGAGGTGTCCCACAGGCTCTGTCTTACTGTAGGAGAAACAATTAAGACAGATTTCAGTTTATGATTAACTAAACAAACATCTAATCATGTAATTATGAGAACTCTACCTCATATTTTAAGTTGTATTAGGCATCTAACAGAGATTCCCATCTGTCTTGCCTTTAATCTAGATTATTATCCTTTCCGTTTCTAATTACAGCACAGTCAGGTGACCATTCGAGCAGCAAGTGAAAACCTCATCAAAGAGATGCTGTATAAAATAAAGGTGATTATTTTTATCCCTTCCTCTTTACATATATATTATATTACTCCTACGTGTAAATTCCCACTATGGTTTATAAGTTAATATTAGTTTTTAATTCACACAACTAAAAAAAAACAAACAAACAAACAAAAAAAAACCTTCTTTGTCAAGTATATGTACTGCTTTAATGTCGAGGTCTGTATGTTAGTTGTCTTTAGTGTGTGCATTTTGTGTTACTGTGTGTGTGTAGGCACTGAAGATGCTGGCGTGGGAGGTTTTCTTCCAGTACAGGGTAGCAGAGGCGTGGGAGCGGGAACTGGAGACACTTCAAGTTCTGGGATATCTTGCGTCTTTTTCTGCGCTTGGTCGTATTTGCATACCTTATTTGGTACGGAGCTGGCAGCTGCAACTAGTCAAATAATCTTTCTGAATTATCCGCCACTTAAAGAGTATATTTAGTGGGCACAACATTCATAAGGGCTGTGAATCTCTGACTTGGCACTAATGTGATTCACTTGTCAATCTTTAGGAAATGGTGCAATTCATCATGACAGGAGGCATCAGTATCGATGCTAAGCTTTGTGGCTAACCAAGCTTGTTTACTCATAGTCTTAAACATCCACAGATACCAGCCTTCTGATACGCATTTGACCTAAACTGAGTGTATGCTCCTGCACTAATGCACAAACAACTCAAACTGGCAGCGAAGCAGTGTCTGCTTACCCAGGCAGCTGCTGATGCAGTGGCAGTTAGACACAAACGTCTGCCAGGAATGCATTTTAATCCCCTTTAAACATATAAACAATCACAACCACTTCCTCAGTAAGGGTACAGACACAAAGGCAAAAGGGAGGCAAGAAAATCGACAATTGTAACCATAGTCTGTATAAGCCAACTTTACTCTGACTGCATATAACAGTGAAGTATAAATGTTAATACTTTGATTTTTCTTTCTGTCTTTGTTACACAGACTAGAGATCGCATTGTTTTACCGTGTTTGTGTACGTAGTGGTTAGTTAAGCTGTTCAGTACGCGGGTGTGCAGCGTGTTATTTTAAATGAAATAGCTTTATTTGAAACCATCTGTAGACAGAGCTGTCTGTAGGGGCCGTGCTCCACGTAGTATGGATCAAAAGCTTTCGTACAATGTGAATCACGAAAGAATACAGTTTCTAATATAGCACAGTGTATGTCTGACTTCAGAGGATATTCAACCAGCCAAAAAGACTTGACAACTTAAACCATGAATGCTCTGTATGTGTTGGCCTTAAAACTCTGAAAAACTGTGAAAAAAAAAACTACAGTTTTTATGTGGGACCAAACCCACTGTTCTCTAATGCAGCACTACTCGATCCAAGCTAATTAATGTAGCATAGCTATCTAATGCATGCCATTCAAATCAATAATTTAAATATTAAGGTACATTACTCTCATTAACACTCACAAGTACTTAATTCAAAGTTATTTATTATGATATCAGAGTCAGTATTGGCAAGTGCTAAAAAAGGGTGATGTTATCAATGCATCCCTACAAATCTTAGATTGGACCACAGGTCGACTTGATTATTGTTTAGAGTGATGAGCACCTCATGACATTTTGTTGTTAAAAATATACTTAATGCACAATGTCATTGGAGGAGTCATAGCAGTGGAATTTAAACAGTAAAAAACAATATAATATGGACTTTTACATGTGAAAATTTTATTTATGGCCAAAAAAATACTGCAACCTTTGATGAATGTTGTAATAATCGATTCTAATAATGATCAATAATGTAATAAATGCCAGTTGAAATGACACCTTCAGATCAGTGTATTGTAATGCGTAGATACATGTGCACCAACTTAATATCTGCCAGAATAATCAGTTTGTATATAACTGTGACTAAAAAGGCCTATTGTAAAATCTCTTAGCTCATTACAGTTTTTGACTGCGTGGATATGACTGTATGTATTAATGGAGTAAATGAACTGCTTTAGCCTGTTGGATCATTTACATAAAGAAGATAGGAGAGATGATGTGATGTTCTTTTTATGCAGGTGTGTCTGTCTTGTCTGGGCGTGTTTGTTCTGATGGATGATGGGAACGTTCTGACACCCTCTCAGGTGTTTATGTGCCTCGGCCTCTTCAGACTGCTGCTGCCTCTGTTCCTGAAGCTCTACACACTCTCCGCTATGTTAAAACAGGTAACACCGTCATTTTAAGACTGTGCACTTCAACTGAACGTCCTGGAATCAATACTAAAACATACCCATTAAATGATTCATTCAGGTTTAACTGCTCTAATGCTTGCTTTGCCCTTTACTTGTCCAGACAAAGCAGTCTCTCTGTCATCTGGAGGAATTCTTTATCTCTAAGAATCTGGACAGTAAAAATTCTCTCCCTTACCCTTCACAAGGTATATATGATCAAATGTACAGACAATAATCAATATATTGTTGCTAAAACACGTGTTTGATAGTTTCTCTTTTCTGTTATTATGCAGAATCATCCAGCAGCTTCCTACAGCATTGTGACAGGTATGAAGTAAGAAACATTCTAATTTCCAGTTGCTTCCGTTGGCGAGGTTGACAGCATGCCCCCAGCTGCATTTATTATTGGAAATATTTAAGATTGCACAGGCTAGATAGATATGAAAACATAACATAAAAACACATTTTGTGTTTAAAAACTAAACTCAGGACAAATATAAATGTTTCAACTCTAAAAATAATTTTAACAAAGTGGAAGAAAAATGTAAGTATTATTTCCACAGATTTAGTAGTAGGGGTTTCCCAATAGAAAGTAGAATATTCATGATGATTTTGTCTATATTGAGCATACTGTTATTTCAATGAATGCCTCAGGGGTAAAAAAAACCTAATTCTCATAAATATACATGGCTTAAATCCTTAATTTGTTTAAATAGTTTTACTGTACCACCACAGTTTAAACCAGTTCTGTAAAATATAGTATAATGCACATGGGGCATATTATAGCTACAGATGAGTAGTTACATATATGTGACGTTAATATTCTTATTATTTGTAGTAGTATTAATAGTAGTGGTAATATATATTTACATATTTACGATGTATAAGACATGACATTGACATTGACGTGTGTGTGTGTGTGTGTGTGTGTGTGTGTGTGTGTGTGTAAATGTCTGTACTTTCATAAGAATGTTATTAAAGCCACTGTAGTTCATTTGAGTATTATCCATCATTGCTACTGGGATTGAATGGTGTTCCTGCCTGCTATCACTAACCTGCAGCCTCCTGAGATAACATGGGGATCCCAGGCAGCATAATCTCATGTCATTTGTTCAGAAAAGATAGGTTTGTGTGTGTGTGTGTGTGTGTGTGTGTGTGTGTGTGTGTGTGTGTGTGTGTGTGTGTNGTGTGTGTGTGTGTGTGTGTGTGTGTGTGTGTGTGTGTGTGTGTGTGCGCGCGCACTGATACAGCCATTTGATTGGACAGAGGCCAGGGTTATACCCTTTGTATGCTTTGACCTTGGGGTCAGCGTCTTGGCTTGTGCTGTAGGCAGCCAGCAAAACAGCATTACAATAGTGTTAATCCAAAATGCAATTTTCCTGATTTTAAGAGCATTAGATATGCTTTTGGCTTTTAATTTTCTTCCAGTCTGCCTCTGAGAATGCCTTCTGCACTGTACACAGTTTTTGGCACATTTTATTTTGCACAATAAAGAAAATATATGTGTTACTTGTTAGCATGTTAAGTTTACAGATATAATTAATAATTAGACACTTTCACAGATGTAAGAACAAGAAGCATAATGAAACTCAAGCAGAACTACAGCAATTGCTACCCCATAAAGTGAGTATAAACGAGTATAAAAGTGTTTATAAGATTATATTTTCCATCAAGCTGACTGACTAAAGCAGTCAGTGTAATTCCTGTATTAACGTTGTCCCACAGGGCAGTGGAGGAGCATTCTTGCGGTATCTCAAGGCTTCTGGCTGTCACTGGGTCATTCTGACCCTGCTGGCCCAGCTGGGTGTGTGTATGGCGTGTGTGGCCCAGGACAGCCTGCTGTTTGTGTGGACGGCAGAGGCAAAGGAGGTGCAAGGGCTGGAGGAGTGGAAGGAGCTACGAAACTCACGCCTGTCTATCTATACTCTGCTTGGACTTCTGCAGGGTGTGTTAATAATAACAGTAACTATAATACTTATTGATTTGAAATGAATCAGAAGATGCCATATCCTACGTTTCTCCCGCCAATTTTTAGACTGTTTTTAAGTGTAAAAAATATTACTTTTTTTTTTTTTTATAAGAAAAATGTGTTTGTAATTGAAGTGAAACTCTAATGCTCTATGACTTCAATATCATCTACTGTGTTTAAGCAGAGAAACATTGAAAAAACCTCTTGAGTTAAGCTATGGTGGATTGGAGCTTGCAGTAAACGTGCACTCATTGTTTATGTGTGCGTTCATGTGTGTGTTTCAGCCTTGCTGGTGTGCTGGGCGGCATACTGTCTGAACTGCGGCTCGCTCAGGGCCTATCAGTCTCTGCAATGTGAGCTGCTTTCCAGCATCCTTCACATGCCCTTGAGTGTGCACCAGACCACTGACCCTGGCCACCTACTTCACACTTTCACTCAGGTGAGGGTTAGCACGGAGCTCCAGAGGTATTTTACTGACAGTCCTTTTCACAGAAAATCATCAGACACATACAAACATGATAGTATACATATGTTTAAAAGTGAAAAGTTCTCCAGTGCTGCCTTAAACGTTGTCTTTATGTCTATTAATGACCTAGCTATTCACACCCCCAAAATTGCGGAGGTCTGTTAAATGGTTGCACGCTTTCATTCCCTATCATTCCCTTTCATTTTATATTCCCTTCAATTTCATTTATTCATATTTTGTAAAAGAATAAAAAAAATAACAATAAAAGCTCAAAATCTCACTGTAGGAAAAGAGTCCACTGTTTCACTTCAGAACAGTGTTAGTATGTTTGTTTGCAAGGTATGGGGCTGTTGCGTTTAATGCTAGAGTCCATAAAGATTTACTGTATGCCTGGTTTGCTTCAGGACATGTATGTGGTTGAGGAACAGCTACCTGAACAGATGCACACCTGGGGAAGTTGTCTCCTGCAGATAACAGCTACAGTGCTGCTGATCACCTTCATCATCCCTGTCTTCAGTCTGGCACTTTGTCCTCTGACCTTCCTCTTCCTCTCTGTTCAGGTAAGCCTCAGTGTGAAAACATATAGAGTCTAAATGTTTTGTTTGAGAATAATAAGATTAGCATTAATTGATTTTTCCTGTTGTCACATGCTCTATGGTAATATAACGCTCATTCTCACTTATATTAATCACTGTCCCTCCCACTGTCTTTTTGCCTCAATTAGTCTCATTTTTCATCAGTGCAGCAGCATGCCAGATACTCTTCCTCAGGCTTTTCACCAGTGTGTGTGAAACAGCACATCAGACACCCAGTCTCACCCCACAGGCATGAGGAACTCTGCCTGAGCCACTCACTCCAAGACATCAGCCAGAACTTGGAACTGCAGCACAAAAGCATTGTTATGGAAAGGTCAGTATCTAGTATCTAGGTCAGTATCTGTGTGCAGGTCCCACACACACAGTTAAGAGTCAAGTAGTCATTGGATTTGTGCTATGATTGTAGTTGTACACTAGGGGGCAGTGTTACTCTGGAATCTAACTTTTCATCCGTCTGGCCTGTGAATTGTGCAGGTGGGCTTTGCTAAAACTGGACGCTGTTTGTGCGATTGGTTTATTCCTCATCACTCTGGCCTTGCTGGACAGTGCAGACTCTCTGGACTCTGGCATCATAGCTTTGGTTTTGGTTTATGGTTTCAATGTAAGTGTATTGGAACATAACTTTTACATAAATTAGACTGGTGGACTTTTGTTGATGCTGATGATTCTTGCAGGTGAGAGAAGTGATGCACCAGTTCACTGCTGTGTCCGCAGAAACTGCAAGAAGCGCAATGACTGTACAGAACATCAGTGTTTACACTAAAATGGAGAAAGAGGTAATACATACTGAGTTTAACATTAGATATGCAAAGTAGAATAGAGTTAGGCATCATTTAAATAAACAATTTTTATATTCTTTAATATGTTTATATTCTGTATATGGTCGTTGTCCAAAGAAAAACATGTATCTCCATTTTTGTTGCATTTTATTTTTATGGATCATTTAAAGACAGCAGCTGACTGCTGTGTTTACACTGTGTGAAAATTTAATGATGAATGGACCAACAGAAATGGCCCACAATTGCTTGGAAAACATTAAATTAAGTATTTGCCCTCTCCTGTAAAGTTGCTATTTTGGAGTTATTTTTTTTTTGCACAGCGACAATATAATGGTTTCCTTAGATCTGCATCTTGATGGATATATAAATACATGTATGTGTACAGATATTCACACGTCTCTTTAGCTACCTTTTTCTCTTTCTTTATTCAGTTTATTCTGTTTTTGTTTGTCCTTTTTGTTAAATACTTGTTATTTGTGTGTGTGCTTGTTTGGTCTGTTCAGTACTTTGAATGTCATGCATGTGTGCACTCACCAAGACTAATTCCTTGTATGTGTAACATATTTGGTGAAATAAGAAAGACCTATTTTGATTTATCACATCTCAGGCTCACCTCAGACATATCAGGCAAGATATTTAATTGAATGATTCTAAATGGAAAACTTGGGGCCATGTTCTCTTCAGTAAATCTGGTTAACCTGCTGGTTTATTATTCTATTCCTTCTAGGACAAGACTTATCTTTGTAGACTAGTAATGAGGACATGAAGTGTGAAACTTTGGAGCTCAGTAGACTTTATGGAGTTAGTTAATATGTCCTTTTCTGTCAGGCTGAATGGACTGGAGGCTGTAGAGCCCCGCCTGGTTGGCCCCAGAAAGGAGAGCTGGAGTTTATACAGTACGGAACTGAAGCAGGTGCTATCTCGCCAGCATTCAGAGGACTTAACTTCAGTATTTATAAAGGAGAGAAGGTAAAGGTGTGTGTGTGTGTGTGTGTGTATGTATATATATATATATATATATATATATATATATATATATATATATATGTATATGTATATGTATGTATGTATATATGTATGTATATGTGTGTGTATATGTGTATATGTGTGTGTATATATATATATATATATGTGTGTGTGTGTGTGTGTGTGTGTGTGTGTGTGTGTGTGTGTGTGTGTATTCTGCAGTTTTCATGGCTATTCAATCAGTATTCATGGCTAAATTCAGCTGAAAAAAGTGTCAAAACACAAAATATTTCACAGTTCTTTGGATGTGTATGTCTGTATTATTGTGAGTTTATGTTTTATACTGTATATGGACCAGTTCCTAATATCTTCACCTCAGTGAAATGCATGATATATTTTCCCATACTGTTATGTAACCAATGATGTAACCACTGGGAGGCACCTCATATAGATACTGACACAGCTATACACCCACTGAAAGATCAGGTTTCTTAACAACAGTTAACTTTCATCAGCATTACACATACACACCCCTGACGTCTGTTTATTTCCCTCTTATTCATAATGCATCTCATCCATGGTAACCATTTTCAGACTGATGATACAGGTTTACAATTAGCACCTGTACATGCATAAAGTGAGTGTATTCATTCTTCATGACAACTTTAAATAGTCTTTGGTAATTTAACATTATGGTTGCATGCATATCTTACATACATACTTCAAAAAACTTATATACAGAATCTGACACATTTATGAACGTTAGTTCAGTTAGAACAAAAACGAAGCAGTAGTGCTACGTTTAAAACTGTGATTACTAGGGTTGCCCTCTAGAAGTCGACGAGTCGAATTGTCAGTCGGAGACCCTTTAATTCGACTGAGAACCTTCAAGTCGACTGACAACAGTGACAAGGTTTTGTTTTTTTTTCTGGTAAAACAGACAAAAGCTTACAAAAATGCACAAGAACTTTAAGAATGTAAAAAGACATTTTAATAATTATTAAAAGGGGAATAATAAATATATATTTAAGTTCTAACTGGGCTATGACGCATGCTTGCTAAAAAATTAAATCCACATGACAACGTGCGCTGGTGGTTCACCGTTGAAGGAAGCTAAAGCTGTGAAGCTGAGAAACACGGGTGGAACAATGTTTCAGAAAAAGTCTGGAGGAGCTTTTGAAGAAGAGAATCCGAACAAATTCAAGCTAATTCTGCTCGTCATTTAGTCAGACATCCAACACTGCTTCAAACCAGTGAGTTGACTTTCGTTTTAGACATAATGGCTGTTTGTGGTGAAGGAAAAACGGACCGAAGATGTTTGTTTTATTATAATTCCATTATTTTAGAACCTAAATTACAGATATTTTTATTTATTCGTTTACAGCTAAGATTATTTTTATTTAAAGATAAGTGCAGTCACTTAATATGCCTGACAATAAACGACAAATAATTATTTCAGCGCCGGTGATATAATAATTAAACGGTTTCAGGTCTACCACTCTTCTTTCATCTTTTCATCTCTTATAGTTCAAAAATATGTTCCTGTGTCTCTGCTGACTTTCTAAATGAGGGGGACATCAGATCCTAGTGATTACAATGATTTTTATTCATGTTGAACTAAAGTTCTGTTGAACTAAAGTTCTGTCTAGTTCTGTTTAACTATTTAGCTTGTTATAATGAAACATGGAGCTAGTCAGTATTCTACAAGTTGTTTACAATGTTGTATATATGACGTTGTTTTGTATTGTGGTATAATTTTATCACAGTTATGATATGAATATATATGAAATATATATTTTGCCATATTGCAGTAGTACATATTGCTCTTTCTATTATATACATGATTTATGTTTGGTAGGTTGGTGTTGTAAGCAGAGAGAAGGCTGAGACTGATGATTTGATTAGCTGTCTCTTCAGAGCAGTGGAGGCCAGTTGTGGAGCTGTCCTCATTGATGGAGTGAACATAGCCAGTGTGGGACTCCACAGCCTGCGCAGTCGTCTCCACCTAATCCCTCAGGTCAGTCCACTATGGTTGTGTGATATGGACAAATACTAGTGTTGCGATTGTGCTACTGCATATTATGACACCTTGCAATATACAAAAAAAAAACTAGGGATGGCATCGATCTGATCCCAGGTATTGCTTTATCAAGGATTTGTGGGAAAGTAAAAGAACTATTCCCCTAAAGGTCCCCTAATACATGTATCAAAAAATAGAACAAATATTGTATCGGAATAAGATGCTAAAGGCTTCAATGCCGGTATCAGAAAAGAAAAAGTGGTATTGTGCCAGCTCTGGTAAAAACAGACTAATGGAAGTAATGTGCCATATTGAAAAGATTGTCTTGCATTGCTTTTGGCCAAAACAGTTTATGTGTTTTATTAGTTTCTTAAAAAAGAAAAACTCTGGAACTTTGATGTGTTATATGCTCATGTCCTACAGCACAAGCCTGCGATTGATCCAAGGGCTTATTTGAATACTGCAGGGTTTCATAATATTCCAAAACTAATATCACAGTAATAATTAACAAGCTGTTGTGCAGCTCTAGTGACAGCTGTGCCTAATGTGCTCAGATCACACAGAAAAGGTGTGTTCACCGTTTGGCAGATCCAGCATGTTCTGATAGAAGACTGTAGGCGAAGGTGTGTTGACAGGCGGCAGAATGATGACCCAGGGGTGTGGTGCAAAGAATGTTGTAGCATGTTTTGTGAGATTCAGCTGAAACGAGGCTGGAAATTGCATTAATTTTCTGGCCCATTGTCTTAGGCGCCTGTGCTGTTCTCTGGGTCTCTGAGGGATAATGTGGACCCTTTTGCACGATACTCTGATGCCCAGATGTGGCAGGTTTTGGAGCTTTGCAAGCTGAAGGAAAAGGCACAACAACTGCAGGGCCAGCTGCTGCACCCCACACAGCCCAACTCCGCTGCTCACAGGTAGATGCTGGCACCAACAGGTGTGTCAGTCATTCTGGAGAATGTTTGAGATGTCGAGATATGAAGATGAATGTGTATTGCGATGTCAAGTTCCAACTGGCCTTAAATAAGTGTGAACTCTCACTTTTACAAATGTAGAACCTTTTGTCCCTTAAAAATATGACTAAGTATCAAGCAGAAAACAAACAATGTGAAATTAGTACATAAATGAATGAGTACAATCAAAAAGAGTGAAAATATGTACATGACATACAACAATGAGGAATGAGAAGAATTCAATAAGACATATCAAAGAACAATTGAAATGCACTAATTCATGCTTTTTAATAACCCTTTTCAACATGTTTCTGCCTCTATGAGCAGTAAAATGAAGATTGTGAAATAAAGACATCTGCACTTTGATTTTAGCTTCCTTAGCAGTGGGCAGAAGAGGCTGCTATGTTTGGTCAGGGCATTGCTGGGGAAGGCAAGAGTGCTGCTGGTGGAAGAGGCACTTACCTTAGGCGATTCAGAATCAGAACGTCTACTTCATCAGCTAGTCCTTACACTACTCCCAGAATGCACTGTGCTGTGGTTGTGTCAGAATCCAAACTGTGTCATGCACACAGACAGGTGACTATTCTAAAGATGAAACAACCCCAATAATAGCTAGCTAAACATGTAAAATATTAAATATCTGTATATTTTAATTTTTTCTGTTACGGTCACAGGGTTCTGGTGCTGGACGCTGGTCATGCTGTGGAGTTTGACACTCCTTCCATTCTCATGCAGCAGGGGACACTGTTCAGACAGCTGCTGCAGGAGTCACAGAGAGGCAATGTCTAACATGGAATGTAATGAAGTCTTTCACAGACAGTGTTTATACATGTATATGGATATGGGACATAGTTGGGTAAAAGTTTGGGCACCCCTGTTCAGTATATACATAGAATTTGTGCACTTACATTTGAAGAAATACTTAGTATGTAAACTTGTGTAAACTTAGGCCTTGTTTAAATTGCTAGACCGAATCCAAATTTTGGCATTTATAGATTGCATCTAGATTAATTTTAGATAGTCTGAACAGCAAAAAGCACATGGAATCCGATCCATGCGATTTCAAATGGATTTTTACAGATGCATCTCAGTCTGGATGTTCTGGATGCTCAAAACAGAATGACAGAAGTGCTGGGATTTGCTGCGTAGTTATTGGCACATATGTCATTACCACAGCAATCAACGCAGATAGGTTGGTGATGTCTGGTCACACAGATCCAGTCTGATCACTGAAAATATTAGTGTGGACAGTCCAGTCAAAAGTTAAGAAACAAATCCAGTTTGCCTGCAGTCTGAATACAACCTCATTTTCACTTAGAAACAAAACAAAAAAATCTGAATTATTTTCATGTATTTTTAGTTATTTTTCCATTAAAACGTAACGTTTCTAGCCCAAATATAAACAAATTTGCAACATATTGAGTCCATGTTCGCTTGAGCACACACTATTACCACATACTGAAACATAACGGAATTCATATTAAAATTTCACAAATTTTGCTTTTCACTCTCACACTTATGCTGATCATTTGTGATGAACGTTTTTGTATCAAATTTGATGTCAGACTTTTGTACCCCACTGTATGTATATAAATCAAGCACAACAGTACTTTATTCTCTAGAATCATTAATTCATTGGATCAGCTAGTTTCATCAACACTTTTGTAGGAACATATTTACGTTTAGGTAATAAGACAACGTTAATAAAGTTAAAGTTATTATATCTCACAAAAATGGGAGGTTCCTGAATTAAATGTTTACCACTGGTAAAACCTAAACACATTTAAGGTACTGTTCTTTATTTTCTTTCACATGACAGTTTATTATGTGTTTATGGATTAGCATGTGTTTATGGATTAGCATGTATAGCATGTATTATTATCAGAGTCTAATTCATTATGGATCTTTCCTCATACTGCGGCATTCACAGTCTCTGAATCTTGCGTTACCTAAAGCATTTTACATGAATGCTAATTGTTTTATACAATATATAAACATCAGGCAGAGACAGATACACATGTTGAGCTCTTCCCCTTTCTAATGTTGAGGGTTGTGTTAGGCTGTGCCGTTGGGACCAGCTTTCTTAACTGACAGTTTCTTTTCTTCACTGACAGTTTGAATTGCATTATGGACAGTTTGGTTTTCACAACAAGGTGCCACAATATAACTGTCACACAAGTCACTTAGTGTTGTATTAGATGTTAAAGTGTTTTTTTTATATATATATATATATATATATATATATATTTATAGCCCCACTGCTGGAGGTGTGTTAGTAGAAAGTTTGGTTAACTATGCTCAACTGATTTTTGTAAATAGCTGTTGAATAAAGACACATTTAGAGAAACCAAGATGCATTGTAATTTTCTTCTTACACTTTGCAGAGGTTTCTCAACCTCTGCTGTTATCCATCAGTGTGGAAATCCTCTCCTTACAGCCTCAGCTTCCACAGCCCTCCCGGTCGAGAAATTAAAACTGAAACATTTGCGTAAAAAAGGAATTTCAACACAGAACCTCTTATAAATGGTTCCACCGTAACCCCCTGTTCATACTGCTCTCCAGTAGATGTTGAGTTGAAGTCTCTTGTCCAGCAGCAGTAGTAGTGAATTCTCCATCATGAGGCTAGTGATTGTGGTGTGTGTGATGTTTCTGGCTGTGTGTGAGTCTCGCAGACTGAGCCGCTGTGAGGTTGCACGCATCTTCAAGAGTCAGGGACTCGATGGTTTTGAGGGATTTGGACTGGGAAACTGTAAGTATAGCTCTGCTTTTACTTTTGCTTTCGTACGTAGTGTGTGTGTGTGTGTGTGTGTGTGTGTGTGTGTGTGTGTGTGTGTGTGTATATATATATATATATATATATATATATATATATATATATATTTGTTATTGGTTGGGTTTGTTGTAACTTGGAGCTACGTAAACGGTTAGAACTAGGTTTATTAACTTCATCTAACTTCACTCTGTCTTGACTGCTGTAGACGTGTGCATGTCTTTCTGGGAAAGCAAGTGGAAGACCCATAAGGTCCGGGACAGCGATGATGCAGGAAAGGACTATGGCATCTTCCAGATCAACAGCTTCAAGTGGTGTGACGATGGCACCGCAGGTGGAAAGAACCTGTGCAATGTCCCCTGCGGAGGTAACAGAGTTGGCACTTTGCAGTCTCTTTTATACAGCTCACAGCTAATGGATACAGTATGTTGAAAAGGAGAACGAGAGTTCATGAAATAATTCTATTTGTTTTATGTTTATTTTGATTACATTGTTAATGAGAATGAATATATCTGTCTGTTGTTAGATCTGCTCAAAGATGACCTGAAGGCCTCTGTTGCGTGTGCAAAACTCATTGTCAGACGAGATGGACTAAAGGCATGGTAGGTGTTTACTAGGTATTGCAATGGGTTTCAGTTTAAATTTGTAAAATAAGGAAAATTAAAAAATGATAATGAAGAAAAATACAAAGTTCAAAATAATTTGTTGTTAAGAAGATTAAAGTTTTTAAGAACAATATAATTAATATATGTTTATAGTAATAATAAGGATACCTCTAAAATGTCAATACTGAGAAACATAAAAATTAACCTTGGTTGGTGTAGCTCAGTGGATAACACCGCTACCCGCCATGGAGCCACCACCACCACATGTGGGAGACTGGGGTTCAAACCCTGGTCTGGGTGCCTATGCTGTGCTACACCAATAAGAGTCCTTGGGCAAGACTCCTAACACTACACTGGCCTACCTGTAATATGATTAACCTTGTAAGTCGCTCTGGGTAAGAGTGTCAGCTAAATGCCATGAATGATTAACCTTTTATTTTTCATTTATTTATTTATTATTAAGCATTTATTTATAATTCCAAACTTTTAAACTGTACTGTGTTTATAATATCTATATGCTTATATACTTGTGTACTATATGACTGAACGCTATTTCAAAAAGATTTGATACAGTTCTGAAGAGAATAAACACATTCATGTTGAAACTTACACCTACAGGGACACCTGGGATAAGTACTGCAATGGCAGGAAGCTGTCACGCTGGGTGAAAGGCTGTGATGTGAAATTGTGATCTGCTGAATGATCAGCCTGTGAGAAAATCATCCAGCAGTACTGCTAGTACAGCACACTCTCATTTTATTATACAGCTTCTTAATCATGTTTTAAAGCTGAACTAGTGTGATTGAAAATGAAATGTAATGATTACTATGAAGCACACTTCCATGTAGGAAGTTTCAATAAAGCTTTGTTTTTTCACTACTTCAAAAAGTCTGTCGTTATAACCATGCATTTGGAGTATGCTGAAATATTTAATAATGTCTAATTTCCACACAAGAAATGTTTGTTCTTGCTGTTAGGCTTATACGTGTACTGCCAAAAAATATTTGGCAATTGGAAGCATGTTACTGTAGGCAGTATATCTATTATTGCTCATTAAGAGATTGTTGAAAGAATATTGTGCTGTATAATACTACAGTATAAAAAGCATATGGTGAGAATAATAATTAGAAGCCTTCCATTATGTACATAGACCTCTTATTTCAGGTCTTCAGATTTTCAAATATACTTAGCGTATGTCGATATCGCTCTTAATTATTGAGTTCTGTTGTTTCAACCACGCCCATTGCTAACAAACACAGAAGTCAAACACCCACAGCCATTCAGACACCACAGTCAAACAATGGCAGTTGAATGGGTCATAGTGAAGACCTCAATGACTTTAAAGGTTTACGTGCAACAACAGCTCCACCATGAAGTGGTAGACCACAACGAAAACGCCTTTCCTCTGTTGCATCACTCACTACACATTCCAAACTGCTTCTGGAAGCAGTATCAGCACAAGAACTGCGTGCCATGAGCTTTCATGAAATGGATGCTTAGTGTCAACAGTTTGGTGGAGGAAGAATAATGGTTTGAGCTGTTTTTTCAGGGTTTGGGCCCCTTAGTTCCACTAAAGTGTGATGCTAATGCTACAACATGTTCTGGACATTTAGGACAACTTTATTCTACCAACTTTGTGGGAACAGTTTAGGGAAGAACATTTCCTTTTCCAACATGACTTGTCCCTCCTGTGCCCAAAGTGAGCTTCACAAAGACATAGTTTGATGAGTTTGGTGTTCCAAAACTCCAGTTTCCTGACCAGAGTCCTGGCTTTAACCCCACTGAACACCTTTGAAATGAACTAGAATGTTGACTGCAAGGCAGGCCTACTCTTCCAACATCAGTGCCTGACTTCACAATGCTCTTTTGACTGAATGGACACAACTTGAAAAGCCTCCCCAGAAGAGGGGGGGCAAACTCCATCTTGATACCCGTATGTAGGTGCAATGGTCAGGCGTCCACATAACTTTCGGCTGTATTAATGTTTTCACTAATTTGCCTACATTTAAGATGCTTTCACTTTTAAGATGCATTTCATTTTTATCATTCTGGAGTTTCTGGAATTTTTGTCATTCACAATGCCCATCGTGCCAAACAGCCATAATCAAAAATTTCATCTACATTCGTGTAAAACTATAAAAGGAAGTGGGTTTCAGTCGCACCTTCTGGTATTCTCATGTTCACTGTACTTCTCTAATTAAAACCTCACGTTCATGCAGAGCCGTGTGAGATTCATGCAGAGCCGGGTGAGTCGTGCCTGAGAGCTGTTTGTTTCATGTCTTTAATCGGCTTCTCTCTCCAAAGCAGGGGAAGGATTTGTTTCTGTAATTAATTTTACCCTGAGCCTCATCAGTCATGATTGCAGTTATATCTGTAATTAGGAGTGTGACGTGTGACGGGAGCAGTGAACTGATTAGTTTAATAGACCCTGTAATGAACACTGTTTGCTGTTACTAATTGGAGGCCAGACTGAGTCATGCATTTTTTGAGTCTGACATTTTTAAAGCATCTATGGCTACACACATCTTTATCCTAGCATCTGCATATGCTCATCATCTGAACTACCAGAAAACCTCCTATTCAGGTGCTCTCTACATTTATGTAGCTGCAGATATTTCCACTAATCAAGCAGAGACGGAAATCTGTCGACTGCAGAAATGATATACTGGCAAAGCTTGGAAATGTGAGAAATAAGCACTAATGTTCAATAAATGTAAGATATGTCAAATATGTAAAAGCAAAATTATTTTAGCCAAACTGGATTCAATTAGCCACTTTTTAGCTGATAGACGTATGACTTCTTTTTATTACAACGGCTCCATCTACAAAGAAAGACGGTCAGACAGCTTGATGAAAGAGAAATGGTCTGTTTGTAGAAACAGCTACTGAAATCAATACTTTGACCTTCCTCTTCCTTATGCACGAGGATTATCTTTAATCTAATCTCCTTTTAAGAATTATGTCCTTTAGCCATTTTGCATGCACATGAGAAAGAAATGTGAAGGCAGCTGAGGTGAGTTTGGGTAGTTGCTTGAATGAATGTCAGCAGAGCTTAAGATAACCGCTTCTTTCAAGATCAGAGGGATAGAATAGCAATGTTATGTAATGATTTGACCTAAAAATAACTGCTTCCAAATCATTTTGATGGTATGTTGACAATAAAAAATTGTCAGAGGAAGAGAAAAACAAGAGACCAGACATGACTAAATGTTGGACCAGCTACTCGTTGGCAAGAGCTAAAGGAAATAAAAGGATGCGTAACAGCTAATGGGGAAACTACTTACAGTGGTTGCTGGTTTCACTGGTAACAGTGACTGAGTTTCATTCAGACTTTCAGGTCTGTTTCTTACTGCTACTCTTATAGGACTGTAACAGTCACTGATTATTCTCTTTCGATATTGTATATAATCGTAGGGTAAAAAGGTTCTTATCCTTTTAAAATGCTTTTGTGCTTGTCTTGCTATCTGGTGTGGACCAGGGGAGGACGGGTTCCACTTTTGAGTCTTAATTCCTCTCATGGTTTTCCCTGCCACTGTTGCCCATGGCTTGCTCATTGGGGTTTTGGAACTGGATTCTCTGTAATGTTGCCTATTTCAGGGTAACATGCAAAGAAATACAGGATATTCATCTCACATCAACAAGTTTGGATAGTCAATCTCACGTAATAAGCCTTGACAGTTTGAACTTCTTGCAATGAAATCCTGTGATATTACTGTAGCTGGTCAACACCTCTGTTTCTCTTCCGATGTTGTCTTTGCCGGTGTTGTACCTCATTATGCACGAGCGTCACACAGGCATATGGATGCTACAGATGACTCTCACGTTTTGGTTGTGTACACATAGAAAATAAAGCTGGGGCTGTGATCTGTAGCGTCTACGTGATGCATGTGAAGAAGAGTCGGACTCTGTATCTTTCGACTCATCAAGTACACATGTATGGCTGTCTGAAATCCACTAATCTGAAATTGTGATTTACGACAGTGGTGTAATTCAGTGCTGCCGGTGTGCCCTCAGACTTTGTCACTGTACTGTACACTCTGAAAGACGCTGTAGTGTAATATGTAACACCACTTCCGAGCCACACTCTTCACAATTATCCCTTTATTTCATTTTTATAACCGTCCCAAAAATATTTAAAAAAGGAAGAAACCTGTACAACTTTTCCAGTCCAAACACACACGTACAGTACATCCACTCTTATGAACAGCGTTTACCTTCATTTACAAGCAGATTGCTAACAGACAAATTTGAAACCATACATTAATATGATGCAGTTTACCCCATTTTATATGGCATTTTTCAAACCGCAGAGTCAGTTTTATATATGCAGTTTTTCTGAAAGGTCATGAATACTGTGACAAACAAATATTGCTAACTGTGCTGTGATTAAACACGGCATCACATGCTCAAACTGCATATATAATAGTGATCAAGGTGTATATAATACTGATCGGAAGGGTGAAAACTCAGAGCTCCACACCTGGCACAGAATGACAGATTGTTACTTTAATAGATCAGACGTTGGTCTGACTGTTACTTTAATAGATCAGACGTTGGTCTGACTGTTACTTTAATAGATCAGACGTTGCTCTGTTTGTTACTTTAATAGATCAGAGATTGTTCTGACTGTTACTTTAATAGATCAGAGATTGTTCTGACTGTTACTTTAATAGATCAGAGATTGTTCTGACTGTTACTTTAATAGATCAGAAGTTGTTCTGACTGTTACTTTAATAGATCAGAAGTTGTTCTGACTGTTACTTTAATAGATCAGACGTTGCTCTGTTTGTTACTTTAATAGATCAGAAGTTGTTCTGACTGTTACTTTAATAGATCAGAAGTTGTTCTGACTGTTACTTTAATAGATCAGAGATTGTTCTGACTGTTACTTTAATAGATCAGAAGTTGTTCTGACTGTTACTTTAATAGATCAGAAGTTGGTCTGACTGTTACTTTAATAGATCAGAAGTTGGTCTGACTGTTACTTTAATAGATCAGAAGTTGTTCTGACTGTTACTTTAATAGATCAGAAGTTGTTCTGACTGTTACTTTAATAGATCAGAGATTGTTCTGACTGTTACTTTAATAGATCAGAAGTTGCTCTGACTGCTACTTCAATAGATCAGAAGTTAATCTGACAGTTACTTTAGTAGATAAGAAGTCGCTCTGTTATTTTGATTTTATTTTAATCCATTGATTTTATTTGACTTTTTATTTTTCTCATGTACTACAGATTTTCTGGGATCACTAATCACAGCTATGTTATGTTCATTTTTATCCTTTTTTGAGCACTTCCAGAAAGCCTGTTTTTAGCCTGGTGAAACAGCATTTTTGGACTCCTGAACTTGTTTGAAAATACCAAAAAGAAACTAAATCATTTCAACAGATCTAAAAAAATCCACACGTTCGCATAGGCTGAACTCAAAGAATCAACAGTTAATGTGGGAAATAACGGCATTGGTTCATTTTGTTAGTGGTGTTGTTCACTTGAGGTTTATGCAACAGTTCTGGAACATGAAGCATCAATAACCAGGCTATTAGAACATTCGGAAAGGCCGGATGGAGTTTGCATGGAAAGAGACCCAGTTTCTGGAACAGCGAGTGATCTAACTCTGCTCTATTTTTCTAAAACATCAGCCTAATTTCTTTATTTATATATTCATCTTTTTTGATTGAAGATGGGGGATTTTCTTTTTGCCACTGCTTAACTCAGTTTGCTGCAGTCTTCAATCACTGTGACTCCATTTAGCGTCAGCTGGGACTCGAAAGTCCTCTTTTTATGCGAATCCCATTCGCACTCGTCTTAATTACAGTAGCTTAATCGCTCTGTGTCTTGGTGCCAATTAGCGGTGGCCTCCCCCCACCGCAATAGACGGCACCAATCACTCTCTCTGATGGATAGGAGAAAGAGAGGAGGAGACTGAAGGAATGTGAGCGCTATTAGAGGGAGGTTTTTTTGGGGTGAAAAAATTCTATTGAGGTCATTTCCATAATCAGTAAGGGGTCATTTTGGGCCAAAAGAGCAAGGCCCGTCCTGGAAAAAACACATTGCAGAAGAGTGAAGTGTACCACAGTGTTAACATTGAGATGCATTTTACCTTGCATTAGAAGACCACATACAACTTACAAGTGGACAAACAAGATTGTAGACCGTATGACGTCTGCGTAGGCCACAGCAGGGCCTGCTATTAGACCTCCATGGCGCTGTCTGACTTTGGGGTTTTCGAGATCCAGAGTGTCGACTGATTTGCGCTTGTTTTGGTCCGTGGTTTTCTAGACCAAAAAAAAGAAAAAGTAAAAGAGATCAAAAATATGTAACATTATTTTCGTTTTTTTCATCTGTGTCCCAATGTCTGTAAGGTTCCCACTATCACGTTAATATGTTTGCCCAAATTGTAGCTGATCAGCCAATTTGTGTTTGGTGTCTGAGGTTAGCATCTTTAGATTTTGCACTGAAGCTGCAGGGCTAATGTAGCTAACCAGTGGTGGAAGCTTATACCACAGCAATTAGCAATGTGCAATCTGCACACATGCAGCATCACGCTGGATTCAGATTGTGTCAAGTTCATGGTAGGATAGCGAGCAAGCATAAGTTTATATAGTGTGACAGTACACCATTATTTTGATATGGAGAAACCTGCAGGTCTGATGTCTGCTTTATTTCTGAAGGCCTACCTTATGGAGAGGTGTGAGGGGGGGTCTCTAGTGAGCCCTTATTGCTCACTAGCAGCTTACCACAGAGTCACAGCAGAATTATCACTGACACTAACATTTACTGTGATAGCTGTCAAACTTCGTGTTCAACACAATCGCCACACAGAAACCTACTGTGGGTCCAACAGGGACGCAGCACCTCCCTTATGTTTTAGATAGTAACTGTTCCATGTGCTAAAAAAACAGTTCTGAACTTTTATTAACCTAAGGGTGGTTAAGACCCATGTGTGCTTGTGTTAGAGTGAGGTTCAAAGAGGAAAAGTCTGAGTGCAGAGGTATAGGCAGCCTAATATTGGGCTTCATTCACCAATTGTTCTTAAAACCACTTTTCTTCTTATAATCCACTCACACAGTTTTCAGGAAGATTCTGACATTCAGCACTGTTTTCTTAATTTGGATTTGTTTTTAGGCAAGAACAGAATCTACATGCACTCAAAAGCACCACAGCCATTTAAACCTCCAGAAATTAATCTAATTAAAATCGTTGCCTTTGTTTGTTTGTTTGACAGGTCGACATTGTTTCTCAGTCATTTATTTAAAGAGATTAAACACTGAAGGGGTCAAACTGACCCTAAAGTTATAAATAGAGGGTCATAGGTCAAAGGACGGTTACATTTAGTCAGTGTTAGTATTTCAACAGGGAAAAAAGTTCTGCTCACCTAATTTGTTTTACATTTTGGTTTCAACATAGATCAATATACAGACTATACACAGACATTGTTTGCTCAGATTTGCAGAAAAGTGCCGTGTTTAAGTTGTACAGGATGTTTTAATTGAATTTTAACTTAGAATATCAACAAAGCATGTTATTTGACAGGAGGGTGTTCCGACCTTTCCGTATGACTCTATTTGTATAGATAACAGTGTTATACAAATATTGGTGAGACTTTACATTAAGTGCTGACTAACTAACATAAAGTAATGCATTAGTTAACATGATGTAATACATTAACAATTGTTACTATGCTGAGCTAATGTTAATTAAACGTGTAACAACAAGTTAAGTAAATATGTACCAACAATTGTTTCATGTTTCCTTAACATTAATTTAACATTGTTATTGGATTTCTTCATGTTAGTTAGTAAAGTAAATATGTAACAACTACACGTTTGCATGTTAAGTAAACATGTAACAGTCGTTACGTGTCTAATTAGCATTTGTTAACCATTGTTAATGTCTTACTTCATGTTAACTAATGCATTACTTCATGTTAGTTAATCAGCACTTAATGTAAAATTATTATTATTATTGTTCATTTTTATAAATAATAATCTGTCTGATAATCTAATCTGTTTGATTTTTTTGGCTGAACCATCACTTTAAAAATACCACATATGGATACATTTCACTTCATATAAAAATATGTACAGAAAATGACACTTGGCTGAACTGTAGATGGGAGACAGGATACAAATCCACTTGTCACTTCAATTGTTTCAGATTATTATACTGGGTTATGAGTGAGGCGGACATTGTAAAACAGAAGTATTACAGCTGCTTAGAGCATAGGGTGTTTACCCTGCGGACTTGAACAAGCTCCAGGAAGCCTTTTACTGCCCAGAGTGAGGCCAGTTAGTGCCAATGATTAAATGCATTGTCTTGATGCCCAGTCTGGCTGAGTGATCGAAAATATGTTAAAAAGACATCACTCCGTGGGAGGAGGGGGCTAATAAACATAATGAATAACATAAATAAAGCAGTCCGTATTGCCCTGCCAAGCCCTGCCAGGGCTAAAGAGGGGAGGGGGGTTGCTGGATCAGGCTGGGCTGTTTCGTACACTGTTGAGAGGGACAGTGCTTGCTTCAGCATTTGCCTGATGTCTGCTGGTCAGGATTCTGATGAGATGTGAAGCTGAACTTAAATTCTCTGTGTATATTGCCAGTGCAGTGTAGGGCCGCAGCAGGCCTTGCCCGTACGGTGACAAATGACAGTGGACAGAAACTAACCACTAAGCTGAACGTATGCTCTAATAATGCTTCTGTAAGCTCTGTGATTATTACTGAGTAAGCGCTGCACCAAACCAACAAATCCCATCAAAGTAAAAAGCTTTAGTCTGGCAGCAGAATGACGGAACGTTCCTGTCTCACTTCTTTAACTGAGCTCCACCACTGATTGGTTAGGATGTGGCAAAGATGCCATTCTGCCATGCCACCATTATGCTAATTGTGTAATGTGCATCAGTCGTTACTGTTGAGACGAGTACAGTTGCTTTAGTAGGATGCAGAGTTTTCGGGTACCCTGTGTTGAAAGCTTCAGACAGCTCCTAGGGTACCACCAGACCGCACTCAGTAGCACTTCATTTTTAAGCACCACTTATAACCTGAGGTATGCACAGGGTTAGAATTCATGCCACAGCAAAAATCTGTCCCGTTCCCGCCCACAGTCCTGCACGAGGGTAAATGACGTCCACTATTAGATATACTCAATTCACAAATTAATTTTCTCCTGAAAAAATCAGCACTGAAAGTAACTGTAAAAAGTCAGACTTAACGGTGATGGTGTGTTGACATGTCTTTAGAGCTGTTTAAAATGAGTTTATGACTTTCCAATTAATTATATAACTGTTGCATATTCTGTGACAACAACAACAACAACAACAACAACAATAATAATAATAATAATAATAATTAGGAGTGCGGACCTCTTCTTCCAATCATCTATGGTTTATTCTCAGTCATGCATCATTATTTGACAATGCCATCACGTCTCCAACTTCACAGTATACTGTGATAGCAGGACGCGACATTGGGGAGGTGCTACTGCTGCTTTAAAGGCAGGGCTTCCCCCACTGTGCTACCAGAGATTTACTATAGAGTGTGTTTACATGCACTTAATATGATAACTGCAAAAAATCTGATTTTGTCAGTAATCCTCTTACTGTGTTTACATGCACTTGAGTAATCAGACAATGACAGAACTCCAGGTCTACATGAGTCAGGCAGTAATCAGATTTTAGCTGGCCAGTAAACTCACAGAAGATGTGACATAAATGTAAAGCTCAAACGTCCTGACAAAAATGTAATCAACAATCATAACATGATTTAACTAAAAATATGAACATGATATTTGAACATTTGAACACATTTTTTGTGATGCATGTTGTTAGTTTCAGTGTTGCTCCAAAACTGTTTCATTGCCATCTAGCAGTTGATGTGTTAAACACTGCTTCCTTATTTCCGCAGTCTGTGTTCGCACATGCACAGACTAAGAAATCCGAAAGAAATCAGTGGAAGAGTCACATTGACTGATAAACCTGATTCCTGAGCTAAAATCCAGCTCTCTCTCTTTATCAGATTTCTTGTATGTATGTGCCTTAATGTGATCTAAGAATTCAGACTTTGCTGTTTACAAGAAAAGAAGAAACAGATCTGATGAAGGTTAGCCATCAAGAAGAAAGTTGGTCAAGCTTTCAGTTAAAACTAGTACTATATTCAAAATATAATTTAAAATATAAATAAAATATATGTCATGATCACCATGAAAATCGGTCACCCAGCATACCGTCACTGAGCAAGGAAAAAAAGTATTTGCAAAATGGAGAGGCCAAAAACCTAATTTAATTTTAATGTATGTCAGTGGAACCAGACCTTTTTCCAAGTGATTTTGGGCCCCTTCCTGTTGGTCCATTCATCATGAAATTTTCACATAGTGTAAACAGCAGCTGCTGTGTTCAAATCCATAAAAGTAAAAATCAACAAAAATAGAGATATGTGTTTTTCTTTGGACAGCGATGATATTAAACATGCCTACAGAGTAAAATATCAGTTTTTCTGGTTTTAACTGATATATATCTAGCTAAGAGGAGATAGCATTGATTGACATCAATAAATCTGTTTGTATAGTGTTTTAAGTCATATTAGCTCTGTGCCTAATACAAACTGCTAAGAAACCATTGTACTATAGCCATTTTTAATACATTTGATAAATTTCCTGGCTACTGTTTCTTTAAAAGTTCATGATGAACAGGCTTTTTGGGGCCATTTAAGAATCCCCCTGTGGGGTCATATCCCCAGAACCCCCTAGTGTAGGCTTGCCCCCATATCCATAAATCTCTAGTGACACCCCTGGCTAGGGTTCCTGTATCCTTGATTATGCAGGTCATGCTGACTCTCTGGATACTTCAAACTGGTTTGGCTTCCACTGATTGGTAATTGGCTCTGGATAAGAACTTGCACTAAATGAATTCATGTGAGTGTTGTTATCACCTCTTGCTCAGCATCTGGAAGCAGCAGGTCCCTGAGGCCACAAGGATCAGCAGCAGTAGAGGAATGGTAGGGATGATCACATAAATCAGCAGCATACCTACGAAGTCGAAAAATATATTTACACTCTGGAATCAGATATCTGAGCAAAGGGCTTATATTTTAGGCAAATTGTGATTGGTATTACTTGAGGGTCCTGCCACTGTGACATGAAGGCTTTCATCTTCATTAACAGTGGGTGTTTTGCCCTCTTCTTCATGTTCTGTTGAAATGTCCGGGAGGCCTGTCCCACACAGCAATTGGTATAAATATGCATGTTTAGGTCTCAGACTTAAAGCTGATAATAAGTGATTTGCCGTCTGCCTCACCTGCATCACGACCTCCAGGCCTATCTCCATGTTCTTTCGCCAGATGGCTCTCTGCGATACAGATGATAAGGACATTTAACACCAACACAAGCAACATGAAAGTGAGTACACATGTAGGTACATCTGTGTTCAGTATAAATGCTGACTTTCTGTGCAGTGTGTATTGTTTCAGAGTGTGTTGTTCTTGCATGTCATGGCTGTCCAAAGAGAACAATGTATCTCCATTTTTATCAGTTTTTACTTTTATGCATCATTTGAACACAACAGCTGCTGTTTACACTGTGTGAGAATATCATGATGAATGGACCAACAGAAATGACCCAAAATTGCTTAGAAATGGTCTGGTTCCATTGACTTACAAAATTAAATTAGGTTTTTGTCCTCTCCTGTAAAGTTGCCATTTTGGAGATACTTGTTATCCTCTGGACAGTGACGGCATGCTGTTTCAGTATGTGCTAGTCCAATATGTGTTGTTTCAGTATTGAGGTAACCAGTGTTTGGACCTATGTATTTTTCTGATATGTATATAATTGAAGTTGGTAAATCACCAGAATAGCCGACTTTTTTTTATCTGATCACCAGCATCATTGCTTTACCATCGGTCAGATATGTGATCTTCTTGTCGTTACTAGAAATCTTTACCCAACATGGCAGTTCAGGGCAGGCAGCTGATTTCAATGAAGTATGACATAGTAACCCAATCCTATTTGTTCCATCATAACTGTAGGAATAAAAAGATACATAACTTAATCTTAAGTTAGCTACCCCCTAACATCAGGTCTCATAGTGTGGCCCTGCAATTGTACTTTACAGCATACCGCACATAGGAAATTTCATGTAGTTAGTAGTCCACCAGTTACCAGCTAGCTATAGGTATAGTCCAGCAGTTAGTAGCTAGCTATGGGTATAGTCCAGCAGTTAGTAGCTAGCTATGGGTATAGTCCAGCAGTTAGCTAGCTAGCTATAGGTATAGTCCAGCAGTTCGTAGCTAGCTATAGATGTAGTCCAGCAGTTAGCAGCTAGCTATAAGTGACAGATACTGTCAGTGCAATTTTGATGAAGTGAAAAGCATACTAAAGTGATAACAGAGACCCCTAATCCCCATCTACAGTCAGGAAACAGGATCAGAGGATCAGGTAATGCGTATACCCAACAACATTCTATGTTATGTTTTTTCACTGTTTTTCACCTGTCAGATAATGGTAGAGCTGCTAAAGGTGAAACACAGTACAAGCATTGAGCTGACAGATATTAGCATAATCATAGCAGATTAATAAAGTCTCATTTTAAAGTTACACTTTTTCATTAAGCACAGCAGTGAAAATAATTGGCTGGTGCCCCCTAGCAAGCATTTCTAAATCCCTACATGCGGCCATGTTTCCGTGTGTTGTTCCGGTGTGTATTGTTATAGAATGTTTTCTGCATATGTTGTTCCAGTATGTATTGCTCCAGTATGTATTACTTCAGTATGTTTTGTTCGAGTATAGGTAGTTTCAGTATGTGTTATTTCAATATGTATTGTTCTAGGACATGGTGTTACAGTATGCAGTGTTCCAGTATGAGTTATTTCAGGATATATTGTGTGTTTCCAAGTATGTGTTGTCATCATGTTATCACAGTATGTGTTGTTTTAGTACTGTATATGATTTCTGCTTGTGTTGTTCCAGTATGTATTGCTCCAGTATGAGTTATTCCAGCATGGTTTGTTCTAGTATAGGTTGTCTCAGTTTGTGTGGTTCTAGTAAATGTTTTTGTATATGTTCTTTCAGTATGTTGTTCTTGTACATATTGATTCTGTATGTGTTACTCCAGTATGTATTGTTCTGTTTTAGTTTTGGTCCAGTGTGTGCTTTTCCAGGATGTTTTGTTTCAGTAGTTTGAGTGTTGTTCCATTATATATATTTCTAATATAAGTATGTATGTATTTTCTAGTAACTAGTGTGATTCCTGTATGTGCTGGTTCAGTATGAATTGTTCAAGATGTATTGTCCATTATGTGCTGCTATACCTGGCTCATACTTGCAGATGAAATTGTGCTTCATGTTGCACCTGTCGTCGTTCCACTGATAGAGGTATGGTCCTCCCAGGCCGTGAAGAGCAGTGGGCTGATGGTACATGACTACACAAGCCTCTCCTCCACATGATGGCTCATCATAGTACCAGTTCCTATGAGACCAACAGAGTGCTGATAATGACTATAGTCAAATGACCTGCTGTATCATTCATTTGCTCAGGCCTTACTTTGCCCCTAGGTCACTGATGCTTCCAGAGGAGCTCCGTCAGCCCCATTTGAAGCTTAAAGTCAAAAAAACTTATAAACTATTATAAATGAAATGTACTTACTTTATTTACAGCATTAACATTAATTCTTAGACAAACCTGAACTGAGAGACGCTGCCATCCGTCCATCTGTAGAGGTCTGGGCAGGAGGTGAAGCTTCCATGTTCTTGGGGGCTGTCACTGTCGGTGCGAGTGAGGCCGATCCAGAAATCTCCATCAGCGATGCTGGACCCCATGCCTGGAACAGTGCCTGTGGAGGAGCCGCTGAGCTTCTGCAGCAGAGCCTCAATGTGCTCCTGCTCAGCTTCGCTCTCCACACTCAACAATGAACCGCCGTCCACCTCGCACGCCCGCAGGGCCTCCCCGAACGCCACACGGCTTGACATGTCTCTGAAGTAGGCGATCTTATAGCATGGCTGCTCAGGGCCACCGTGACACACCGTCTGACCTGCAAAGAGTCCAGACCAGTTCTCTGGGTTACTCACAAAAGATGTAGACAACACTATCTTTCTGGGTTTTCTGGTCTCATCTAAATACTGGGATGCATGACGCTGCTGTCAGAACAAAACCTTGTATATGCGTTTTTGATGTTTTTCTGATATTGGCATAATTTGAACATGCATGATGCCCTTTGCTTTTTGTGAAATGAGCAAAGGAAATGGCCTAAAATGACTTGGAAAAATGTTCGGCTCCATTGACTTACATTAACAGCAAAGTAGGTTTTTTCCTTCTCCTGAAAAGTTATGATTTTGGAGGTATTGCATTTTGATCCGGCAATAACAACATTAAAATTATTGTGTGTGGTAACTGAATATAATACACAGATCTATCAGACAGAGATTAGACTCAAAAATGTGGTACATTTGGTTGTCTTCTTTGGAAATAACAACAAAACAGCCACAAATAATATGTATCTTTGAATTTTAGTGATTTGTCTATAGCATGCTTATCTAATATACAGTACCACATATCACATTTATTGTTAACATTGTATGGATTATTGTAGACACCACCGTAATAAAGCAAATGCACTGCATTATGCACCCAACTCTAGATTTATTACCCTTCAATTTTGGCTTTCATCCACCAACCATCATGCTTATTAAAGACAAGAACCCATCAAATTTATTTTAATCAAGCTCATACCTCAAATATGCCAGACCACAAAAAACTACTGACCAACCAGGACTCATCTGACCAGCTACATTACCGCCTACATTAAACAGAAGCACAGCTTCCTAGCTTAAAAGTAAAGGTGGCCAAAAATGTTAGAGGGATCTTCCTGCTAACCTACAGAACCTTTCAGTGGATGGTTCATTGAAGAACTGTGAAAGTCTGAAGAACCCCTGGATAATGTAAAGGTTCTTCATCAGTTAAAGGGTATACGTCCAAGCCAAGAGCCATTTCAGAAATGCATTTTTTTCTCGAGTGTGTAATCAAGAATGTTCAAGCGGCTGGAAATATAAACTGGTCAGTAAAACTGTGGAAGGTAAAATTGAGAGGCCGTATTTTGGGGGGACATCGTAAACCCAGCAGATCAGTCTCGTAAAAGGTTGTGGATGTGGTGGAGCGCTCGGTGCGGAGGAGGATATCTGTGATTAATACACAGTCTGTTAAAAGTCTAATAATAACATTAGCTCACTGCCCAGGAGGTACTTTAAATAATTGCCTGGTCCAGATCTGCACCATCATCACTTTAAGGACAGTAATGGGCCGGGGGCTAACCGGGGAGATCCGGACTCAGCAATTTTCCCAACAACTTCCTCCATGAATCTAGTGACACTGATCCTGCTTCCTCCTCTGTCCCAGTTCCGGAGCGCCAAACTTACTTTTCTTTTTTTTTTGTCTTCTCCAATCAGTTTTGATCAAAACGGGATAATTCTTCTCTGTTCTTCTTCCTGTACATTTCTTCTCATTGTTCTCGTTCAGTTGTCTTTTTTTCAGATATACAGTCTGGCGCCCTCACTCCGTGTCCCATCACTCCATTCTAACAGATTCAGCATAGTGGACTCTTTTAGGAAAACAGTACTAGTGTTGGATAGATAGATAGATAGACAGATGATAAGTAGACAGACATGCAGACGGATGGATGGATGGACGGATGGATACATGGATGGATGGTGGGACGGATAGACAGACAGACAGACAGATAGATAGAAAAATGGATGGATGGATGGATGGATGGATAGTTGGACAGACAGACAGATGGATAAACAAACAGATATATATAGATAGATAAATAGATAGATAGATAGATAGATAGATAGATAGATAGATAGAATATACGAACAGACAGACAGACAGATGGATAGATAGATAGACATACAGACAGATGGATAGTTAAACAGATGGACAGACAGACAGATGATAGGTAGCCAGACATATGGATGGATGGATGGCTGGATGGATGGATGAGAGAGACAGATCGACGGACAGACAGACAGACCGACGGATAGTTGGCTGGATGAAGGGACAAATAGACAGATGATAAGTAGACAGACGTGCAGACGGATGGGTGGATGGATGGACGGATGGATACATGGATGGGTGGTGGGACAGATAGACAGACAGACAGATAGATAGAAAAATGGATGGATGGATGGATAGTTGGACAGACAGACAGATGGATAAACAAACAGATAGATAGATAGATAGATAGATAGATAGATAGATAGATAGATAGATAGATAGATTACACTCATTTGTGTCCACCAATTAAATGTTCAGAAGTTCACCTGATTGGTCTAAAGTGATGACATTTTGCATATTTGTACTTTGGATGTTTGTTGTAATCACATGTAAATTATTTAGACTTTTATTTACTATTAAATTTGGATTTTATATTATTTTATTAGGATCATTAGAACAGACCCAACGACTGAAACACATATAGAGCTAATTTTCCAGCCGTACAGACTGATATGAACAATAAACTGTTCAGATTTCTGCTAAGGCACAACAAACAGCCGATATGTACATTGAGGGGTTAATCAGCTGTAAACTGGAGTTTAACAGTGTTAAGTAAACAGGATCTCAGAGAACCCTCATTAACTCCCATACACTACTTAAAGCACTGGAACTCACCACTCACGACTCGCGCGCCGCGGCTGACTGCGACCAGCAGGGTGAGAACACACAGGACCCCGAGCGCCGAGCAGTCCGCGCGCATCCTCGCGCCTCGCTGCTTCTTTCCCCCCGCAGTGAGTGTTCCGAAGTAAAGCGCGCCAACCGCTTCTTACAGCTCTTCCGTTCACTGGCGCTCTCGCGGTCTCGGTTTCTGCGGTAGGCACGGTCTCCCCCTCCCTCCTCTCCCCTCCCTCCAGCGCGCGAGCCTGAACCAGTGGGGCAGGAGGGGGTCGCGTGCGGTCTGATTACCGCCTTCAGTGACGTAAGTCAAAACAAAACAAGTGTTGAAGAAGAAAACAGCGATTACATTCAGTTAACTGAGACAAAACAGGGTCCGGTCGAGACAGTTATGGGTCAGTTAAGGTAATGGTGAAAAGTGTGTTGGCAACTGATCCAACTCTGGCAACCACGATTAAAAAAGCAGACCCTGAATATATATATATATATAGTAATAATTATTATATATAGTAATAATAATAACATATATACTAAGGTAAAGCCTTATAAGGTCTGGTCATTCCAAATTATAGGACATTATAGTATAGCAAATTAACAGCCGGTCTCATGAAACATATAAGCTTATTTCTTTGCTGAAAACGTGACCAGAATGACCAAAGAGTGAACGTGAAGACGTCTTTTACATCCATGGTCATCACGGTTTATTATAATTATGATTGTCAAAACAATGGCTACACAAATAGTTGACATTGTGAGACATGCGAATGATTCAAGTTTCACGCTCGGCCACACGTGATGTAAGCAAGGATGGGCCTTATCACTGTACCTGACTGACC
>CM067497.1:5941307-5980285 GCA_034552555.1 Semaprochilodus insignis
TATTAAGTTAGAAAAAAATCAGTATATATATATATCCTGGTGTTCAGTCTCCAGCGGTTTAGCCCCGCCCATTCACAATGAAGTTATGTTATATGTTGCTGTTAAATGCAGTGCAACAGAAACATGTTGGTTAATTCTAAGTGATATAAAGAGTCTGTGAAATGATCATGTAAAATGATGACTGCAGGAATATTATGAGGAGGCCTCAGGAGCAAAATATTTTGCAAAGAGAAAAATGCAGGCCCTTTGAGTAATTGAGTTTACTGGTATTTACATTGTTTTGTGACATCTTTATCACCCTGACACTGACAGTGATAAATGTTCAAATGTGGTTAGAAAGCTGGGAGCTGTCTGGGGAATTTCTCAGCAAATTAAAGAGGCAGGTGAAAGAAAGTACTGCAGAGGTGCCTCTCAACCAGGAACCATGTTGACCCCTGACCCTTGACCTTTGCCTTGGGAAACACATTTGTTACTCCCGTTTGACTGCATGTTCTAAAGACTGTTTCACAAGTTACTAACAGTGTTTTATTCAATATGCATGACAAAACACAGGAGTGAAAAAAAGAATAGAAGCAGTTATGAACTCCATGGGTTTCAAGGAGGTACGAAATGGAGCGCTTGCGCTTCTGGGTCGCCACCATTCATCCTGACAATCAAAGTTATTGACCTATGAGTATCGACAGAGAGGGAATTCCAATGATGCATTGTCCCACCGTGCTTCACCACCTTTCTTTCTCCATTCTCTTGGATAGGGGTCTCTGAGGGGACGTAGGAGAATCGTTACCAGGCTGTGAAAAACGACACTGCGAGACACACGGGGAGAGAGACGAACTGACCAAGGCTGACCCCACTCGGGATGGATGAGCGGCCCCTGAAGCCTTCTGGGTAAACGAGCACTGCCTCTTTCCTGATTGGATTAAAGTGTACATTGAGGCGATGTGAGATCAAGAGAACCTTAAGAGGAGGTAACAGGCATCCATTAAAGAACTGCTGCATTCAGATCTATGAGCCACGTTAAGTCCGAATGTCTTTCTTTGTTCCATCACTCAAAGGCCCAGTTGATAATAGGCCCATATCATCTCTCCACATAATTCACCTCTGGGATATTAAGTATGGGTTCATATTGCGTTCCTGAGGAATTAGCACTTGATAGTGAATATTTCACACGCAATGCTTTAGACAGACCGGTAGTCTGTGCCACTGTAGAAGCCAATTATTGCCTGTCTCCAAGGGAAAACGTAGATGGCTGAGTGGGGCAATAGATGTAAATACATTTGATTGGCTGAAATAGTTGGTCTAAGTGGACTGGCTCTGTAAAGTTGCAGCATTAGATCAGTGTTGGACTGGTCAGAGGAACATATAGCCACTGACGTACTTCCGAAACAGGAAGGAAAAAATGTTATTAACTCTGGAATTTGGGAGACATGTTTCCAATAGTGTATCGAATAAAACAAAACTGCTCATTTTGGTCAAACACAAACCCATAAACTGTAAAACTAAAGAAACTTTGAGGTGGTCTCTTAAATTTTTCCAGAGCTGTATATACAATGAACTTTGATATATATGGAATGAACATTGATGAACACTCAATATCTCAAACCATCATATATGTATATGTATATAGATAGATAGATAGATAGATAGATAGATAGATAGATAGATAGATATAAAAAGGTGTGAGATATTGAGTCAGATTTAGTGTACCATTGACTGAGTTCTCTTTGAATACTCTTTCATAGCGCTCACAATCATCAGATTTATCCACCCAGGTTACAAAATATTCTTCTGCCCACGCATGCAATTACTTATTTCTACCGGAGAGGTCTCCAAATCCCCAACTTACATAGTGCCGCTTTACTGTTAATTCACATTAATATAACCAAATTTCATTTAAATTTTGAAAGATTTCTATTGGTCTGTTCATCATGAAATATTCACACAGCTGGAAATTATAAATTATCGCATCATTTAAGCCTTGAGATGCTCAAATGGTGTACTGAAAAGAGACTTGATAACAGGTATACAGGAACAGGAAGCAGGTATTGTGAAGTTTACAGCACAAATATAATTTTATATGTAATGTTGATAATAGTCAAATACAGAATATGTTTGTCCAGTATTGGTACTATTTTACCTAAGAACTTTGTGCATGCATCTCTCCACCATTAATGAATGCAAAATATGATTTATTCCAAATATCAGGCAGCGATCGGTGTATTCATACCCATTTCATGTAATGACTCTCTGTGAGATGGCTTTTAGTAGAATTCAGTTCTCTGGATGTCTGGTTCCTATCACCACCATTTTGAACAATTCTAATTTCTATGTCGAAAAATCCCTTTAAAGAAAAATGCCGCTATGGGTGATGAGGTTTTGATCTGTCTGTGATGAGATGCAATATTAGTCACAAGGAAAAGCATTCCTCTTTTCCTTTGAAGGGCATTCTGATGTAAACTAGTGAAGAAAGAACCCTAAAAGGACCCAGAAAATAGGAAAAAGGAAAGTGTAGTAAAAATAAATTAGGGAAAAGCAGTTATTTAAATAGGCTGCCTCTTTACGACCCTTTAGAGACTCAATATAACAGACTGCAATCTTGAGTCACTCTCCTCAGAGAGGTCAGCAACTCCCTCCCAGCAGGCAGTGCTGCTGTCTTTGGGCTGACATCAGCTGGTGACCAGCGTTCATACCCGAACTAATGTAATGAGTAATTAGCGTATGGGCCAGAGGCACAGCCCCTCCACAGTGTGACAAACCATCAATCGGAAACACACAATCAGCCTCACATAAACGGGAACCCTAATATTTCAATCTATGTAATGACATACTGTTCAGTCCTGAGTCGGGACACTCTTTAAAAAGTGAATCTTTGTGGGATCTTTACTGAAAGCTGTTGTTATACAGTCCTATATAAAATTTCTTTTAATTTGCTTCCAGTAAGCATCAGGAAAAAAAATTAACACATAAATTCCATGAAAACCGCAACTAAACACAATCATTTTCAGTATTTACTGGGGCGGTTGTTAGAGAACAAGCTTTGCGATTGGAAGGTTGCTGGTTCTATCCCCTAAACCGACAAGTCACATCTGAAATGCCCTTGAGCAAAGCACCTAACCACCAACTGCTCTCCAGGCATCATTGACAGGGCTACCCACCAGCATGCTCACTGCCGCCTAGTGTGTGTATATGTGAGTGTTTTACTGCACTGATGGATTAAATGCAGAGGTCAAATTCCTCTTTGTGTAAGCACAGTCGGTCAATAGTTCCAAGTTCTAATTCTAATTACTGGGTTTTTCAAATATATCTGCACCTTTAAAGTTGAGTCTCTCTTTTTTTGAACTTCAGTTTTGGAAACATCATTTGCTTTACTTATTTCTCCCTCCTTATGCAAGTGGATTATCATATCAAACGTCCTCAGAATTATCTCCTGAAAAATTATTGACTTGCATTTAATGACCATTGTAATTGTCTCATTGTTTCTTTCCATGGTTAAATCGTTCTTTTCCACGGTGGAGAGCCTCGATGCTTCCCAAAAGTATCCAGACACTCCTCATAATTAGTGAAATCAGCCACTTCAAGATGCAACAATCACAGACACAATGCTCTGCCAGAAAGGCTCGAAAGGCAAAAGTGATGGAGAAGGATATTTTACTGCTCAGTAAGGTGTACAATTTGATGAATAACAATTCTTAACGAATAAAGAGTCTTTGGTGTAGACCCCGTCCTGGGCCCAGATCTTAAAGCGTTTGGACCCTCGCAGAACCTGCAGGATATGGACAGCAAGGGCAAAGCCTCCTGGACAACAGGACCAGGACCAAACTGGTGGTGGAAGAGAGGACACGCACAGCTTGTATAATCTCCAGAGACAAGCACTGCCATTAAAATGGGAAACGATCTAGAGCAGCCACAGCTGAGCCTAAGGTCACCATGCCCAAGGCCACATGTTGGCTAGATATGTTGGATATAAAGCCGGCCAGCATTGGGCTGTGTTGTGTTGAGTGATGGAGCAGAAATAATCGTCCAGCGTCGGTACCTGACCCTCACTAGTGCTCTTGTAGTTGAATGCAATCAGATCCTCACAGCAATGGTCCAACATCTAGTGCAAATCCTTTCCAGATGAACAGAGGCTGTAACTGCAAAAAAAGAGGCGGGGGCAAATTTCCTATCAATGCCCTTTATTTCAGGAGAAATGATGAACGGACATTGGTCAGAGAACCTTTGTTACTGTGAAGAGTGTTGATATTTGTTTTTCCTACCTATGGTGATGAGAATAACTCATAGCTATATATAAATGTAGTCTATATCTGATTACAGAGGATAGACGGTGCGCTTCTTGACGTCGCTGCTGTGTTTTCTCTTTCATCTCCTCTGCTTTTATTTCCTTATATAACCATGAAGGAGCGAGAGGGAAATAGGCAGCTACAGTAGCAGCGCCGGTTAAGTGGGTACTGTTGGGGCCAGGAACAGGGCGTATTTTCCCTCAAATTGCTCTATTTTCACAAATGGACTCTTATTGATTCTAAGAATGCCTCTCTTCAAAACAGATAATCTGTTACTGCCATTTACCTCTGCCAGTCACCACTTAAGCATAATTACCCAGCAGTCAATACTGCGGCAAGCCCCCTGCCACGGTTAACCTCTGAGTCACCGGCTGCATGCTCTCCAGCTCTGGCCTCAGCGAGGCCATGCAGATTGACAGCAGGAGGGCATGTAATTAAATGATTGTCTCATCAATTAATGAAGCTGTTCTTCGTGCTTAATGCGCTTAATCAAGACTGCAGACTGTCTTCAGTGAGTTCTTCGGCGTGGCCTCTAGAAACTTTGTGGATGTTGCAGCTTCGCTAGGGCTGCTGTAGATTTAAGGGGTCTGTATTCTTGTTCTTTAATCCAACACTCTTTTTTGGAACTCGACTCCAACTTTTATTAGACAATCAAGCTCCAAATAGCTTAAGAAACACAATAAAGCAAAGGCACAGATCAAATTAAAAAGACAGATCCAAAAAGAGAGGAATGATTTTAGGAATAAGACCTGAAAAGGAGAGGTAAGAACTGTCTGCTGTGAAGAGAATTCACACCTCTCTCCACAAAGATAGCCTTGATAAAATGGACAGTACAACATTGTGTAACTGCCCAAATACAAAATCTGCAATTTATAAATGTTGACTTGTTTGTTGACCTGCAAGGACTGGTCAACACTGATCAAACACATTCCTAACAATATACATCATCAAAAGAATAGTTGCAGAAATAGCTGCACCCAGAAGGAATCAACCAGCAGGAATGAAACTTGGTGGGTAGGACTGATACTGTGAGACATGCGAATGATTCAAGATTCACGCTTGGCTGAGCATGTAACATAAGCAAGGACGGACCTTATCGCTGTTCCTGACTGACCCAACGGCCACAACATTGCAGACATTCAGTGAGCAATGATGCCCTCCATGAGTGACGACGCTGGACTACATGCACGCAGATCGTTATGACGACGGTTCTTAGCGCCACGTCAACGTCACCAAAGACTGCAATGGTGTCGTGCCAGACTGTCATGGAGTAACTCAGAATAGCAGCAGGTCATCTTCAGTGACGAGTCCCGCTTTTGTCTTGGTGGAGATGTGTGGAGGCACCGTGGTCAGAACCAATATGAACGCTTTGTTGTCACACGTCACCCGTCCAGAAGGCCTGGTGTCACTCCACCTCCACCCCTACCGCAAAATCTGCGGGAACTGTGTGAGAATATTCAATCTGCATGGGATGGATTATCACAGGACACCATTAGGAACCTCTACAACTCCATGCCGAAACGTCTGGCATGTTGCATGGTGGCCCGACGCCATACTGAGAGACACTACTTCTGTATGTGTCGCTCAATAAATATTACCTATATCAGTCTAAATTTATCATCATGTATTGTTCCTGGTAACCTTTATCTTCCTCCCCAATAGCCTTCCTTAATCCCACACGTCCTTCTGGGTGCAACTATTCTTTTGATGATGAGTGTATATTTCAGAAATTATTCCTCCTATGAAGAGACTGCCTTTTATGGCTACAGTAAAAAGGTGTTACTGCATATACCTATAGCCAGAGGTGCGGCTTGCTACCAGGCATACATACATATGCATACATATATGTCTCAGAATTAAGTTTTTAATGTTGTTTATAAGTATATCCTGAATAGAAGAGTAATGTGAACTTTTGCTTCATGTGAAAATTGGTTTACATTTAGCCATGTTTTTGTTGGTGTCAGATTATTTATAGCATAACGGTAATGAGCACTGGCTGGAGCGGCCCCCTGTGAGTTTTTGCCTAGGGCCTAAACAGACTCTAGAACCGCCACCGCATGTGGCTATAACACGCTGCACTAAAAGGTACTGAATACATAATATACTGTATTCATCCTGCAAACCTTTGAGGTAGACCACAACCAGGAGCAACAACATGCTATGTGATGAGCGATGCAAGGCATCATCCATCATCTCCTCCTGCCGCAGGCCTTGAGCTTTCCTTAAACAGCTCGCTTCCGTGTCTATCAGCAGGATTTGCGCTTTATATGACAGATTTCTCCGTAAGTGTCTTGTATTCTAATGCTTTTACACCAGCCTCTACATAAAGCCCCTTCAGACGGCAGACTCTCAGCTTATTCAGTGATGCTGTTGTTTCCTGTTTGCGCACACAAATCTCCATATTTATACGATATGTATTTGAATTGACTCCCGCGTTTTAATGTGACACAAATGCCCGCTCTTAAACACCGTCCAGCTGATTACTTAGGGTGAGGCGCTTAGAATGTTTGACAAATTGCGCTCTGGGAAATTTGCTGATTATTTTTCGTGATGACTTTTTTTCAGGGCTGTATAAAAACTCAATTACGCCAACCACCACAAAACGTGCTCCGAATGTGTTCGCTTAGCGCGGGCGCCGTTTAACAAAATCAATCCGCAGTTATGAATTGGGCTTGTCAGAATCTATCCTGGAGATAATGAATTTTCAAGCTTTTGGCTGTAATTTATGTAGCAGATGACAAGCACCTTATGAAATATGGTAAGACCTTCCTTGGCCCGGTTCCAACGGCCACTGGAGTGGTCAAACTGAAAGTGTAAGACAGCACACAGTAGCTCTTCAGTGATAGATTTGCATTGGGACCTAGATAAGTCATGCCATGAAGTACTATGTAAACTATCTACCTGTTTTGTTCTCCTACTTCTCTGTTTCTGGCTTAAACGTGTCAAAAAACTGGCTTGCACTGAAAAATAGTGGCCATTATGATAGAGTGCTTTATTTGCTCAAAATGATGATTCATTTTGTTCAAATAAAGTCAGTTTTCTCAAAAACTCAATTCATATTTTATGTAAATGAGATATTTTCTAGTATCTCTAAATAATGACTTACTTTCTTGAGATTTGATTACATTGCAAGACAGTAGGTGATTACTCACTCTCACTTATCTTCCAAACTGCTTCATCCTTCTGAGTCATGGGGGATGCTGGAGCCTATCCAAGCACTCACTGGGCAGAAGGCAGGAAACACCCTGGACAGGCCACAAGTCCATCACAGGGCAGATACACAAATACATTTACTTATGCCTAGAGGGCAAATTAGCACCTCCAGTTCACCTGACTGCATGTCTTTGGACTGTGCAAGGAAACCAGAGCAGCACCTATAGGAAACACACACAGACACGGGAAAAACCTACATACTCCACACAGAAAGGACCCCGGACACCCCATCCGGGAATTGGACCCAGGCTGTGAGGTGACTGCGCTACCCACCCCGCCACCGTCAGGCCCCAGTAGGGCGAATAATCTGAGATAATAAAAAGTAAGTCATTATTTCAGGACAGATTAAGAAGTACACACATTGGCCAAAAGTATGTGGACACCTGATTATCACACATACACATATGAGCTTGTTGGACATTCCATTCCAAAGCCATTGGCACTAATATAGTGTTGTCACTTCTATTGCGTCTAGAACAGCCTTCTTTATTCTGGGACGGCTTTCTAGATTTTGGAGTGTGTCTGTTGGAATTTGCGCCCATTCTGTTGGGGGGTGGGAGTTTGTTGGGCATGATACTAGAACAGAATTAAAATTATAACCTAACCTATAAAACACATAAATAATTGCTTTACTCACCTAATTGGATGGAATGGACGACATTTATAAGTCAGACAGGAGCTTACTAATTCAGCATTTAGAGGGCTGACCTGCGTTTATCTGGTAGGCGAGCGATGTCACATGACCTTGTTAAACCAATGAAATACAAGGCATGTCTTTTGACACTGATGTGAGCCGATGGCACACATAATATTGTTTGTGAGTGAACATTTTAAATAGCTCCTCCATTGCCAGGGTGGGCCACACCAGCCGACACTTGGCATTGTGCATAGTGATCTTAGGCTTGTGCACAGCTGCTCAGTCATTTCATGACTTGCCAGAGGCAGTTTGGAGCTCCGTAACGACACACTTCAGCACTCTGTAGCCATGTTCTGTGACTTTGCGTAAGCTAATGCTTTATGGCTCATCTGTAGTTCCTCCTGTTTGTTCCAGTTGATAATAAGAGCACTTACAGTTGACCGGGGCAGATCTAGCAGGGTAGAAATTTCATGTGCTTGGGCTAAAGGTGGCATCCTGTGCCATATTTACAGTCAGTGAGCTCTTCACTATGACCCACTCTTCTGTCAACGTGTGCCTATGGAGAGTGCATGACTGTGTTCTTGATTTTAAGCACCTGTTAGAAATGGGTGTGGCTAAAACACCTGAATGATTCTCAAGGAACGGTGACCACTAGCCTTTGGCTATGTAGTGTATATCCTGAATACTCTGAGACATTAACTTAAATATTTGACACACGGCTGCCAGGACCAGAGATGGTGGGAATGGGCTTCCATAGACTTCAAAGCATTTAAGCAAATTTTAATGAGTGTTTAATAAGTAGACAAAGTCAAACCAGTGAAAGAAGAGTCGTCTCTATCTGTTAGTGCCTTAAGTTATTCATTACCATAATTAGCTCCAGTTTTAGAGCATAACTTTCTGCCTCCTGATGCTACAAAATAACAAATTAGTTGTATTTCAATAAGCTAAAGCTAATTTATAATGATAATACATGCTCTGGGCTACATTCACTGAAATGGAGATATTACTGCTCATCTTCTATATTAGGCTCTTATGCATGCCTTGTTCAGAAATATGCTTATCCGTCCCCATCCCTAATTACTTTTATCTCGGGCACGTGATAAATATCTGATTAATGATGTACTAGACTGGTTTGGGAACCATGCCAGTGTGCGATGCTGCGGTGAGAGCAGAGAGCATGCTCTCCAAAGTGGAATGCAGCCACATTCTGATTTGGTTCCAGCATTCTTGGCCCATTGCACTGGGGTTAATAAGGGTAATTAATGGCTTCCAGTGTTTATGCTGAAAATAATTAGCGTCCCTCCGTCATTAATCTCCGCTGAGTTAAGATTAAGGCCCGACCAATCTTTTCTATTAGAGATCCCAAAATTCATTATTATAGCTGATTTATTTTATATACCACCACAAGAACATGGAAGAACACATCTGAATGATTACTGTAACCGTTCATTTCAGTCTTGTTTAGTACTATACAGAATATGATGGAGCTGGATAAGCATATAGGCCATGTTAGCAGATGCTAATCAGAAGAATCTGTAGCAATGAAACCCGAACAAGTATCTGCTGATACCGAGTACCGATACGATGCTAAATCTAACTAATCCATCCCATGCAGCTTCAATATTCTCACACAGTTCCTGCAGATTGTGCGGTAGGGATGGAGGTGGAGTGACACTAGGCCTTCTGGATGTGTGATGCGTGACAACAAACTGTTCATCTTGGCGCAGACCACGGTGCCTCCACACACGGATTTGTTGGTCGTCTCCACCAAGACAAAAGTGGGACTCATCACTGAAGATGACCTGCTGCCATTCTGAGTCACTCCATGACAGTCTGGCACGACACCATTGCAGTCTTTGGCGACGTTGACGTGGTGTTAAGGGCAGTTGTCGTAACAGTCTGCGTGTATGTAGTCCTGCGTTGTGCAGCCGTCTGCCAATGATGGTGGCAGTTACAGGATGACTCATGGAGGGCATCACTGCTCACTGATTGTCTGCAATTGTGCCTGTTAGTCAGTCAGGTACAGCGATAAGGCCCATCCTTGCTTACGTCACTTGTGCACCTGAGTGTGAAACTTGAATCATTCGCATGTCTTACGATGTCAAACCTACCAAGTGTCGCTCCTATCAGTTGATTCCTTCTGGGTTTTTGTGCAACTGTTTGTGCAATTATTCTTTTGACAGTGAGTGTATAAACTTCTATATATTTTAATGTACAATGGCTGTTTGATAGCTAAATATAACATATTGGAGCTAAATGTAGCATAAAACGTGGCCATTGAAAAAGTTATGCCACAATTTATGCTTTATTTTTTTTCCAATATGTTAATCTCAGCAAACAAAAAAATGTTTTGTTTTACTAAAAGCAGGGTTCCCTGTCAAACTAAACATGCTAAAGTTGCTGTGCTCTTAGGCACTGTGTATCTTAAAATGCATAATTTGATGTATTGAAATCTTTGCTGGTTTTGCCTCACCCTAGAAATACTGGCATTATAGATTTTGAAATTAGCATTTTTACTGCTTATTGGCTCAAGCGTGAAATAATGCCACACTGCCGACATGCCGCTTGCCTCAGTTAAGCTCTATCTACTGGCATCCATGCAAATGTCCCTCATGATATCTGTGTTCTCTATTGCAAATAAGTGACAGCATCAAACCACATACCGATATGTTATCAGTATTGGTGTAACACTATTGTATGTCATGAATCTGGACTGGGTGGGCTGATCCCAGCTGTCCCCGCATTTAGCTGTGAATTAAAAACACGCTGGAAGCTCCTAAGAATGACGTGCAGCAGATCAGATGGACAGATGTACACTTGTTTTGGCTAACAGAGTTGCTATCTACTAACCACTTCTACCACTTTCTCGCCTTGTTTTAGAGAATACTGCTGTGTAAATCCCCACCAGATGCTAGCAAGTGTCAAGCCAGTCCACAACCTCACCACAAACACACTTTCAAGACACAAGGTAACCCAGGGGTTAAAGTAGAGGTGGGGTTATGAGTCTTAACAGGGCTACGACTCGGTACAACCAAAATACTAAATATGAATATGAATTATGGGCTCATACAAACACTGAATCTTTTGCATCCCTGTCTGAGCCGCTAGACTTAGTGACTTTGGAGACCCTTTTAATTTACCAGTTCATTTTTCCAAGGCAACAAATGACAGATCTCACAGTGTGCCCGATTTTCATTTCAGAAATCTGCTCACCTTAATTTGGACATATACTCCTATGCTTAGAGACCTCTCTTAAATCACGTTTTGTTGATTTTCTAAGAGACAGATATTAACATGCATCCTCTTCATGGACCAAACTTAAATATGGATTATTTCTCTGCACATGTTCTATGTATATGCAGAATTATCATATATTATAATTATTACAACATATTGAAAAAAAGATAATAAATCATAAAATGTACCATAACCTTTGCGCACGTTTGGTGTGTTTCCTCCACCATGTTAAATTCAGCAAGTAAACAGTAATTGTGTATTTAAATATGCAGAAAGTGTTCTCTGTGTTCAGGTGTGTCAACTGACTTTCACTTTACTAACAAAACTTGTCACCTGGCCATGACACTGGTAAACATGGCAAGGCCAGACCTTAAGCAAGAGCTCTCCACATGTTTGGTAGTAGCTTGTAAATGTGGAATGGCTCCCTCTATTGCTCATATGCAAAAGTGCATTACCACACTTAGTACATTAGCACAGCTCATAGAGCTCAGCAGACATAGGTAGCAACCAGTTCATAAAGGGGACTTCTACCAATTTGGCCTGATGTCTACGTAACTAAGCCATTGAGATGTAAACAAAGTAATTCAGAGTGGCTTGATGTGTCACTGTAGAGAAACTTTCTGACTTGCTTTACAATGGTGGTGTTAGGAAGCCGTGGTCAAGACGTCTATGTCTTCTGAGTTTTATGTGTAATGTTGATGATGGTAAAATGATGGCAGCATCAGGCAGTTCATTCATAACCATTTCACTATCAATAACTTTCTGTGAAGGAGCTTTTAGAAGCATTAGACGTCTGGTTCCTATCACCGCCACTGTAAACAATTCACATTCAGTTTCAATAGAACGGCACATCTCACATCAAACCACTCTGACTCTGTTTACAACTCATCCTTTTAATTATGCAGACACTAAAGCAGATCCCAGGCAGTCAATGTGACAGTAACCAGCTCCAGATGGAGAGGCAAAATCATTTGAAGCATTGGAGTGACTTAGCTGTGGCAACACCCCTTATTGTGCAATACCTGGCAGCTGAGGAGGCTCCTCATTCAAAACATTAAGTGTCCAAATATCAATAACAGGATTAAGTAGGCCTATGAGATGTTTACCCTGTATCAAAGCTCATATGTAGGTCAGAGACAGCCAGTTTATTGTGATGGTCATGAAGGAACATGACTTCTGCCACCTGCTGCGTACCCTGCTATAGTAAGATCTGAGGAACACTTGAGGAACAAGTACGGAAAGAATGTGATTTGTTGTTAGGCCGAGCTTTTGTATTGGCTTCTTGACTGTTGGCTTAAAATAACATTCCATGCCGTAACAAGTTACACCCTTCTGCATTTCATTCTAACAGCTCTTGCCATCCATCCAGCAGACGCACTTTATGCTACTGTCTCAGATTCATAACAGATAACAACAAACAGTGCACTTCTCCTTTAAGCAGCCTACTACCCTGATATACACTCATCATCAAAAGAATAGTTGCAGAAATAGCTGCACCCAGAAGGAATCAACTGACAGGAAAGAAACTTGGTGGGTAGGTTTGACATTGTGAGACATGCGAATGATTCAAGCTATACACTCAGCTATGCATGTGATGTAAACAAGGACGGGCCTCATCGCTGTACCTGACCGACCCAACAGCTACGGACATTGCAGACATTCAGTGAGCAGTGATGTCCTCCATGAGTCATCCTGTTAGTGTCAGCAGCATTGGCAGACGGCTGCATGGCACAGGACTACATGCAGGCAGACCGTTACGACGACTGCCCTTCACACCACGTCAACGTCGCCAAAGACTGCAATGGTGTTGCGCCAGACTGGAGTGACTCAGAATGGCAGCGGGACATCTTCAGTGACGAGTCCCGCTTTTGTCTTGGTATAGATGACCAATGAATCTGTGTGTGGAGGCACCGTGGTCAGCACCAAGATGAACGGTTTGTCACATGTCCAGAAGGCCTGGTGTCACTCCATCTTCACCCCTACCACACAGTCTGCAGGAACTGTGTGAGAATATTCAAGCTGCATGGGATGGATTATCACAGAACACCGTTAGGAACCTCTACAACTCCATGCCGAGACGTCTGGCACATTGTGTTAGCTAACATGGTGGCCCGACGCCATACTGAGAGACACTACTTCCGTATGTGTGGCTCAATAAATATTGATCATATCAGTCTAAATCTATATTATATTATACTTCCTTCTGGGTATAGCTATATTTTTGACAATGAGTATATTAATTAAAATAAAGAGTACACGTGTTCACTGATGGTTTTTGATAGTGAATACACAGGCTTGTGTTGTAGGTATTTTGATCTCTGGTTCTTATCATAGCCATTGTGTAGAACCATGAGTGGTCAAGTGTCTCTACAAATGAACCATTTCAAATCAAACCACTCTGAATGACATTACATCTCAACCCCTGACTGTATTATGCAGGAATTTTGGAATTCCGTGGGGTTCCCCCTTAAGGCCCCTAGTCATTTATAATGTCAGTCACAATCATGCATTATATAAGTATGTTGTGACATTAGTTTATGTTGCCAGAACTGTTTTTTAAGCTTTGGTCGAGTATCGAGAAAGTATTGTGCGGAATCAACTCTTCAGAATCGACTCCTTTGGTGCCCGTCCCGTAGAATAGGAATCGACTCCTGCCTTTCTGGACTCGAGCAGCTGTGTGTTCCGCTCTAATGCGTGGGAAATGAGCGCCAAGGCTAATCTCCCGCAACTTCCTCGGAACCACACAAACAGGCACGGAGGAGTTTCCGGGCTTGGCCACTTTCAAGATCAGCGAACATCAGCTGGAGAACTGACCGCGATGCTGATGAAGGGGTAAGGCGTAATGGCGAGGCAGCCCCGGGGGGGCAAAAGGGAGGCAGCAACAGAACGAGACGAGCGGGTTCAGTCACGTCTAGAATGTCAACACATGATGTGAACGTGAAGTTGACTCGTCCGAGCGCAGTGAGCAGCAGCGTGGAGAGCGCGTCTCTGGAACAGCGACCAGCGGAGAAACAGAAAGTGGGGTGAGTAACACGGACCATCCGAGAGAGCTCGATCGAGACCTCTGTGCATGCTCTTACCTAGGTCTGTGAGAGGCGAGGCGAGGTGAGTGGAACAGCGGACACCATCCTCGTGTGAACTTAAGGCTAGTTTAATGAAGCCATAACTCGTAAAGAAGTCCTAGTAGCCACCAAAACCCAGCCTGAACTTAGAGAAGGGCAAAAACTGACCTGCAGAACTGGACTTCTTGGCACATCTGTCAGTGTAGAACCTTACTGGCCACTTGTTTCTCTATTTAGGTCTAAAATAAAGTGTTAAAGGGGAAGTCCACCAATTTTTCTTCAGCAGAATTTCTGCATAATAAAATAGAAATGTCAACAAAATCACTCAGTAGTTTGGTGTGAAATGCTTCGCTCTAGAGAAGCTAACAAAGTCAGAATTGTTCATAGTGGTGGTGATAGGAACAAGACGTCTGCCTATAAAAGTTCCCCACCTATAAAAAATTTACTGTATGAAAAGTCAGAAAACTGACACCAAACTACTGAATGATTTTGCAGAACTAAACTTCTTAGGACACCTATCAGCGTAGAACTTGCTGGCCACTTTTGGGTCTAAAGTAAAGTGTTAAAGGGGAAGTCCACAAAAACAAATATCCTGCAAAATTTCTACATAAGTAAATAGACATGTGAGCAAAATCACTCAGTAGTTTGGTGTAAGTGCTTCACTCTAGAGAAGGTAACCAAGTCAGAATTGTTCACAATGGTGGTGTCTCCAAAAACTCCACACCTCTTAAAGTTATTATATGAGAGGCCTAAAAACTGACCTGCAGAACTGAACTTCTAAGTAAATTTCTTGCTAGGGTGTTTATTTGCACGGTGTAATGCAGGGATGTCTAATCTTATCCTCAAAGGGTTGATATGGGTGCGGGTTTTCATTCCAACAATGCAGGAGATCACATGATCAGTTGTTTAAAGGCTGAGCAGTTGATTAATCAAGTAGATTCAGGGGAATTTCTGCTGATTTGGGGTGATGACCCTGCAGTCACACCGGCTCTTTGCAGATAAGCCTGGACACCACTAGTGTAATGGTCCTTCAGATTCATGGAGAATGTAATCTTTCTGAAATCATCCTATACAGCACCAAAAATGGTTCTCCTATTGTTACGATGGCAAGTTTGTAACAATCGAAGAACCCTCCCAGCTAGAAATGATTTGTTCTAAAAAAAACTTCTGAGAATATGCAATGCAGTGTTCTTTTGGTTCTCAGAATGTTCTTTCTACAGGTAGGACAATGTTCCCTGGAGTCATTGTGTCATCTCAGGTCTCCGTAACATTCATAAAATATTTCTGAATGTTACTCTGAGAATGTTCTTCTTCTGTTATCATCTAACATGATCTGTGGCCCTGACAACATCCTCCAAACATCCTCTGAACGTTGCAGTTAAAATGCTACTTCTTAGTTAACATCTAACCTCATAGGACCATTATCTGTCATTATAAACATATTTAAAACATTCTTTGAACATTAGACTAAAACAGTTCCTTTAAAACTATATTAGAACTTGTTGGGAACGTTAGCCAAAGTTCTGGGAATGTTCCCTGCTAGCTGGACTTTTTGGTGCTATATAGAACCATGTACCTAAAGCTCATTCTCCACAGTCTGAGGAACCATTTCACCATGCAAATAACCAGATAAACACGAAATGGCTTTATATAGAACTCATGCTTCTAAACAGAACTGTTCTCTTTACTAAGGAACCTTTTTTTTAATAGTGTACATCTGCTGTAGACCACACACACCCAGCAATGGTTTAAATGCAGCTCGTTTTCCTAAACATTCACAGTTTAAAATGGTCTGTGTTGTGAAATTCTAACAGATTTTTCTCCCTTTACTCTGTTGTGAATGCTACGTGTGGAACGAGGACGGGAAACATGCAATAAAACTATTAAGCAATCTGGAGCATGTGCTTCCAATGCAAGAGCCCTTACTGTACTGAGCACTGAGCTTAATGTAACTTTGACGGTGTGTATTCCTTAAAGGAGCATTCTAGTTTCTGCATAACTCAGAGCTTAAGGAGGGAACAATGTCAATGATTATGATGTGAAATGGTTCATTTATAGAGGAAGTTACAGGCTTGGATTTGTTTACAGTGGGGGTCTCAATATCTATAACACAAATATTACCATTTGATCTACTATCCAAAACCACCAGTGTACCTACAGATGTCTTCTGAATGCATGTATAATGCTGATAACATCAATTTTCAAGCCATACACACACACACACACACACACACACACACACACACACACACACATATACTGTATATAAGCTCACCGGCCAAAAAAATTAGTCACCTTGTGAGTTTAAGGAGGTTGTAACTAAGACTCCTGCAGACGGAGCTGCACGAGGATGATGGGGCTATAAGAACCTGCGGGGTGAGAGTGACGGGATCCGTAGATTGAGAAGAGGTGGTACCGTGCAGTGAATGTCTCGTTCCATGTGTGGAAAATGGGTCCAAAGCAGATGTTAATGATTGGCTAAAAGGAGTGACTGCATTTGGACGTGCCAAAGACCATAGTGTGGAGGAAGTAGCAGAATCTGCAGGTGTATGGGAGCATACGGTCATACAGGTCAGAGCTCGTAAACTGCCTGTAGATGAGTTAAACCAACACAGACACCCAAACAACTGTATGCAGTGATATCACAACCACAGCAAACTGAAAAAGGGATCCTCTTTTCTTACCAACCAAATGACAGGCCTGAATCTCAGTTGCTAGAACATAATTGCAATTTAATCATGGTCGCAAAACTCGTTCAGCCCTTATTTTCCCTTGAAAATTACTGGAGCATAATTTGATCAGGGCTGTCCAAACTTGTACCTCTCTGCCACGACTGGGTTTGAAAAAATGTTTTAGGTCTGTTGTTTAGTATTTAATCTTTTTATTAAACTATTGTATCCCAATGCCTCAGCCATCAGGCAGCGCCCAGCTTTCTGTGAGGGAGTTTTCAGAGGCATTGAACTCCTTCAGATGTCTGTTGACAGATGTCCACTACTGTCAACAATTCTTATTCTGTTTCTCCAGTACAAAACATTTCACAGCAGACCGCTCCGAATGACTTTGTTTACAACTCAGCCATTTAATTATACGGAAATGTATAAACAGCGACAGAATTCCTCTTGAAGACCCCTAAGGAAATGCACTAGCCTTCACTAAAGCTAAAGCAAATCTCTGACAGTAACCAGCCCCAGATGGAGATGCAAAATCTTTTCAACCGCTGGTGCGACTTAAACTGTAAACTGGCAACACCTCTTATTGTGCAACACCTGGCAAGCTCCTTATACAAAACATTAAATGTCCGGTAATCAGGGACAGGATTAAGTAGGCCTATGAAATGTTTACCTTGTATCAAAGCCTATGTCTGGGTCAGAGAAAGCGTGCCGGTTTATTGTTATGGTACATAAAGAAACATGACTTGGCTCCAGTAAGGTCTGAGGAACACGTGAGGAACATAGTCCATGAATAGAGCAGTGCAGAAAGAATGTGATGCTGTTTTGCATTGGTTTCTCGACTGTTGACTTAACTGTAAAACATTCCATGTGGTATGTTCTTCCATGTGGCCTGATTAGTCATGGACGAATTGATGAGTTGTTTTTTGGACACATGAAAATAGCTTATGTAATGAGTTACACCCTTCTGCATGCCGCAATGGCATCTATCTAGCCCAAATATTTTATAGCATTGTCTTAGATTTGTAACAGATGGGTATAGAGTCCGGTGCCTGATGTTGTATTTTCCTGTTTTATACCATTACACTGAACGAAAGTGACATTACACTCTCCTGGATCACATTTCTGGGTGTTGCTGTTTACTGCTCTGAAAGGAAGGGAGTGGATACAGGAGCTGACAACCAGCCTAAACTAGCTGACTTTTCCATGTGTGTTTGTAGAAACAGGATTTGCTTTGCACATAATGATCCTGTGATTAATACATCCTTACTGTGGATATATTCGCCTTTCCAGGAGTGGGAGCGTTCAGTGCCTGACTGGAACATCGACCGAATACCAACTCCAAACCACTAAGAGTAAGTCAACTGCTTCCAAACCCAGCTTCTCTTTGCTGTAACTATGTTTTTTTTTTATTAGCTGCTACAGAAAGAATAAATCTGTGAAAGCTGTTTGACATACACTTCAACATAGGTGCTTTGATCAGTGCATAATCCTAATATATAATTAAGAATGTTTGATGTGGCTTTGCAGAAGTACATCATAGGCCATACTTGCTAATTGGTGGGTGCTAGCTTCTGAAGTCGTGCATCAATCTGTAGTTGGTGGCTTGGCCATGTAAGGATCCCCAGGTCTGAACATGATCTGGTGTCTTCGAAAATGCCCTCTGTTGCATCCATCTGGTAAACTGTTGCTTTGTCCAGTGTACAGTACAGTAGCAATATCAGTGACCGGCTTTCATTTATTCCACTTCAAGCATTAAAGGAAAAAGGAGGACCTATATAAAGCCCAGAATAACTAAATATAATATCATTTTTTCAGTATTTATTGTGTCCACAGTTTACTGTTTCTGCAGCTTCTCTTTCAGTTTTAAGGAACTCTGCAGGGATATTTATTTCCACACCTCCAAAGTTCAGTCTAAGAAGTTGGTTGCTTCCAAATAATCCCAAACCCATTCAGTGGTGTTGAGGTCTGGACTCTGGGATGGCCAGTCCATTGTTCTGAGAACACCAGCAGTTTCTTTGTTGAATGTGTCTGTCTCCTTTTCTCAGTGAGGAGCTTCTTGAACAGCTACACATCCTTTCAGACCCATGGTGTTAAGTCATCTTCTCACAGTAGAAGGATAGACGGAAACACCTGTGGCTGTTTTCAGATCTGAAGCAAGAGTGGAGCTTGACTTTCTCCTCTCCTTCTCTCCTAGATAAGTCTGCCAGGTCTTGCTTGGCTGTTAGTAGTCCCAAGTGTTAGTAGCGTTAGCTTACTCATTCTCATTCTATTCATTGAAAGGGTCTCTTGATTCAGAGGATCCAGTTATATTCGACAGGAAAGTATGCACAGGCATGCGCGGTTCTGCAGGGGTGGCTGAGATGACCAGTGCCGCCTAGGAAATATGATGCCACCCCAGATGCCACCCCAAAATTTTTATCATGTCATTGGCTTAGGCCTCACTGGGGGGGGCGGGAGTAATTGGAAAGTTGTTTTGCTATTGGTGGAACAACTCACCACCCCTGCTTAGACCAGGTGTTGCCTATATGGGCATGACGACATGATTTCAGAGATTGATATTACCATTTTTGTCTAGAATTTGCATTTTCCTTTTGGAAAACTTTAAACTGGAATTTGAACTGATACTGTATCTGATATCTGGTCACTACTTTTCCTTAGAGCTGTACTTCAGACGGAAGATACTTCTGAGAAGTAGGAGTGACTGGAGCAGCACATCAGAGCATCTGAAGGAAACTACTGACCAGCTACGGTTCACCTCCTTCGTGTCACTGAGATTTCCCTCTAAAGGAAGTGAGAAGAACGAAACAGGTGGTGACACTGAAACCCATCTGTGCAGTGATGACCTGTGAGTCTACTTTGACTTTCCCTTTTTTTTTAGTGCCATTTTGCCTTTTTACAAGTTCCATCAAGCACCTTCCGTGTCCAGTGAGCATTAGTAATGATTAACCTGACACTGACACCGCACCCAGTTTAGCCTGTACCTTGCTGGTTGACCTCTCCCACTTAGTAAATGGTGCAGGACAATTAAATACCATTCATGCCTTCAGCTAATGGTGCTGTTATATGTCACAAGCTTTAGCATCATGTGTCAATCATCAACCCCTGTTTTTTTGCAGCGGAAGATGACCTTTAGAACCTCTATTATGTGCACTGGTATGAAGAGTCTCCGAGCTAGACCTTATATAGTCACGCTCTGGTGGGTGTGTTTCTGTTTGAGTCTGAGGCCGCGGCGATTCATGCTCATGCAGTATTTGCACTTGTATAAGAGGACTTGTTTCCAGACATGTGCTGCTTCAGCGTGGAGCGGCAGGGTGTGTCGACATATTTTGAACATGTTTAAACTCATTTAAAAACACAAAATGTGAACAAAGAGCCGTACACACTAAAAAGAGACCACTGACCTATATCTTGGTTCTTTTGAACCTTGACCATAAAGAGCAGTTCAGGCCCATTGGGCCCAGAGCAGCGTCACCAGTGTAAACACAAGTGTAAGGGCACGTGTAAACACGGGTATGCAGGGGACGGGCTGATCAGAAAAACACTTAAGTCCAGGGACCTCCCTATCAGTCAGGCTTATGGATTGTTTGCCTCCATAATGCTTAGTCTGGGAGAGAAAGGGTGGAATGCGGCTCGTCCCGTTCGGCCACGTTGTCTTGGTGAATATTTGGAAGCTCGAAAACACGGGCGGCCCGGCCAGTGCGTGGCGTGTTAAACAGCGAGCAGCCAAGCGACGCAATGTTTTATAGCCTCCTCCGCTCCCTGTTCTTTTGCCTGAGGCTAACCATGCAAATTAAGATGATTTAGCAGTTGAGGAGCTTATGCAATAAGTGTTTTGAACATGAATATTGCGAGGGAATATACCTCAGGGCAGAATTGCAGGATAAGCTTGGGTTTCATAACCTTGTGTGCACACCGCTTATGTGCAAAAGTTTGGGATCAATGTTTTCAATAACATAAAACCAGTTTGCTTGAAGATGAGTGTATAAAATGAGGCTAATATCTGCTAATGTGTAGAACCTTTAAGGTATCAGATAACTGGTAGGACACTGGGAAGCTGTAAATTTGTCCGAATTTAACGTGTTCATAATGAGGAACTGAGGTGTACAAGATTCCAAATTTGGCTTAGAAAGCCATTATAAAATTCATTGTATTTCAATTTCAATTTTAACAAATGTTTAGTGACAGCTTCGAAGTGTCCTACTAATTACACTCATTGTCAAAAGAAGGAATCAACCAACAGGAATGAAACTCGGTGGGTAGGTTTGACATTTTGAGACAACTTTCACGCTGGGCCACGCATGTGATGTAAGCAAGGACAGGCTTTATTGCTGTACCTGCCTGACCAAGCAGCCACGATTGCGGCCTTTTAGCAAGCAGTGATGCCCTGTATGAGTCATCCTAGTAGTGCCACCACCACTGCACGATGCAGGACTACGTGCCTGCAGACCGTTATGATGACTGCCTCTAAAACCACATCAACATCGCCAAAGACTGCAATGGTGCCGTGCCAGACTGACTCGGAGTGACTCAGAATGGCAGCGGGTCATCTTCAGTGACGAGTCCCGCTTTTGTCTTGGTGGAGACGACCAAGGAATGGTCAGCGTCAAGATGAACGGTTTGTTGTCACGCGTCACATGTCCAGATGGCCTGATGTCACTACGCATCCACCCCTACCGCACCATATGCAGGAACTGTGTGAGAATATTCAAGCTGCATGGGATGGATTATCACAGGACACCATTAGGAACCTCTACAACTCCATACCGAGACGTCTGGCATGTTGCGTTAGCAAACATGGCGCCCTGACACCATACTGAGAGACACTACTTCTGTATGTGTAGCTCAATAAATATTGCCCATATCAGTCTAAATTTATCATCATTTATTGTTCCTGATATATATACGTTGATGTATATAAACTTGCTGGTTTCTTTTGCATGTTACTGACTAAATTATGTTCAGTGTCGCCTTTAAAGTACCTTCTGATGTCTACATTATGGTATTTCAGTCTACACAGTTTATTATAGAATAAAATGAATGCACCTATTACAATGAAAGTTTTTCTAAACTGTTGAACAGTGATGTAAGGCCATGTGTACATTTATAGTCGTTTCTGTTTTCCTGTTCACAGGACGTCTGATGCTGTAAGGTGGTCAGCTGAGGTCCAACAACCAGAGGTGAGCTTAACTGAACTTTCAAACCTTTAATAATAATTTTCTTTGACATCAGTTTCCTTTGAATGTCCATTGTTTTTGATCCATTCTTTGGGCATCTTTGCAGCCCTTCATATAGAACAGTATGCAGTTTAAGGCTTAAGGCAGCCTTTATCCCACGTACAGTGGAATGCAAAGCATTTCTGTTTGCTTAGTGTCAGCACAGTGACAGTAATAGGAAGGGGGGGTTCGCCTTAATAGTTTAAATACTACATGCATTCTTCTCCATACTGAGCATGCTTGGCTCTGAATGCTCTGTGTAATACAAGCAGGGGTAGCAATTTTCCCTCACCCTACATTATAGGATTTCTGTAGTTTAAAACGTGTTTTCTCTGTCGTTTTTCTGTATTCACAGTTATGTGAAAAGGGTTTGCCATCTAACAGTCTCGGAGAAACCGCTCTTAAAGCAGCTAAAGATGAGAACGTGTCAAAACCACCCTTTGGAAAAGAGGGTGCTACCCGATCTCACCAAACCCATTTTGGACGTGACATATCAAGCCAAAGATCCACTGAGGGAATACAGCGTGGCATAGCCCTGCGTGATCGAGTACAAGCGGCAGAAAACTGCATACAGGGACAGTCACCAGCTTCTGATCACCTGATAGAGCTGCCGGCCACTGAGAGTGCAGCAAGGGAATCAGGAGTTAATGACCGTCTCGGAGAGAATGCGGAAGGAGTACACAGTAATCTAATCCCGTTTGGAGAGGACAGTGGTTCAAAGGCCAGCACTAACTGCCAGCCCTCTGCATGCTCTCCCAGAGAACTAAAACGGACCTTATCTTTACCGTCATTTCAAGCTACTCATCACGATTGTAAACTCGAGACTGATCCACATCTTATCGATCCTACCACAGCAATGTTCACATCCACCATCGTCTCTGTTCTGGCCCCTCACTGGAGCGGACGCACAAGGAGAGGCAAGCGAGGCGTCAATGAGGTTGAACAAGACATCCATGTGAGTGAACCTTCTGCTTTCAGCCAGCGTTCACACCAACAGCCGTTTCTTCTCAGCCATATGAAGCCAGCTGGAGAGGTGTTTGATGAATTTAACAATAAGCTCAGGGAACCAGTGAGGTCCAGCAGGAGTGCTGTCGAATGGCAAAAGGGGCCACAAAAAGACTCCACATCTACTCCACATCTCACAGCCAACTTCCAGACCAAAAGACCAACCCTTTTGGATACAAAGCAGCAGACTGTGGACAGTAAAGGTGAGTTTGGAATATCTGCTCCTGGTCAGGTGCACAGGGCACCTCTTTCCCTTCACACCAGCAGTTACAAAAGGACATCACAATCTGTGGACCAAGAAGATCCCTTCTCCCTTCCAACCTCTAGGCCAACAACCAGCAGCCTGCTGCTGTACTGGAGAAGGTTAAACTCTAGGAAAGCAAATGCTGAGCCTACTGAAATTGAGAAACAGCTTGCTATGTCGGTTGGCTCCATAACCTTGCCAAGTAAAAGCATATTGAGAGCTTCTCAGCCACAGTCCCCTCTACTGTCCCCAGATGATCCAAACAAAGAGATCTTTGCACCGCACAAGTCCCCCGCCTCTCCAGAGCAACTCCAAAGTCCAGAGGATTCTCCTGTCTCCCCAGGAAGCAGAAAAATGGAGACATCAAGTAAATCAATGTTTCTAAGTCCGAGGGAATTTGACACTTCCGGTAGAACTTTTTCTCACTCAACTAAGGAAGGGCTGCATTCAAGCATTCCATCACGACCCAGCAAATCAGAGACTGTAAATGTTCCTCAGCCACATTCCAAGGAAAGTCTGGAAAGGAAATGCTCTCATGTAGGGAACAATGAGCCAGTGGATCAGAGCTATACAAACTTGTACAACTCTAATATGAATAGCCTTCACAGAACAGCTGATTTTCCAAGAACATCTCCCAAAGACAATACAAACAATAATATTGGAGGCTCTGTTTCACACAGTTATCACAATTCTGATAACATTGTTAAGAAACACAGTCAGCCATTGGAACCGACCCCAAATCTCAGCTCTTACAAACTGTCTAACAGAGCTTGTGATAATAACTCCAACAAGACCAACACTTCGAATGCCGCAAGCACATCAAATAAGTCAGTGACCTGTTCTTCACAAACAAGTCCCAGACCATTTGTTGTTAGTCCTTCTGCTGGGTTAACATCCATGTCCCTGACTCAAACAGGCCCCAGTACTCAGAACTCAGTAATAAAATCAAGTAGTTTGTATCCAGAGAACCTTTCACCCAGTTCGACGAGCTCTATGAGTGGAAGAACATTCACAAGCAGCCTTGCATTCTCACCCAGAAAAGAACCGTCTGCTGTGGAAGGAACAAGTCCATCCCATGTATGGTTGAACTATCTGAACTCAAGACAATCTCAGTCAAATCAAAGCCCTTCAGATCTGACAAGCCCACTTTCTCCATCTAGAGTTCATACTCCTAGTCCTAGAACCAGAAGAGTTCATACTCCTAGTATCTACACATACTTGAGGGAAACCAGTCCATCTATAACCACACGGACAACCTCCACCTATTCCTCTTCAAGTCCCCAAACCCCAGCTCTAAATTCGGATGGGGATCAAGTACAGAAAGAGGATAAAAACACCAGAACCTCAAGGTTTACTTTTGACCTAAGCCGGTTAGAATCACAGGATTTGGCTTTGAAACAAGACACGTGCACCTCCAGTGTACCACAGTCTCTGCCACCTGACTTTGGCAGAAGATCAGGGCCTCGTCTTAGTAAATCTCCCTACTCCACACTCATCTCTGCAAGACCAGCGCTCAACAGCACTTTGCACAACCTCTCATCTCCACCTACGTCCTATCAGCACAGCAAATCTGCATCTTTTGACAGTTCGGCCCTACCTACTGACCCTCCTAACATGGAAAAGGGCATGTCAAAAGATATCTTGATTCAGGAGACATCAGGAGAACCAGGTGGTTCCTCTAACAAGTATCTCATCGTGGAAAAAGGACAGACGTCTTATGTCTCTCAAGACACTTGCAGTATGTTACAGAGTTCACCAGATACAAGGTTCACAGACTGTCAGACTACCAAGTTAATCCCCAAGACTACACACCCAAAGCAGAGTGGCGTAGTCATTAAGAAGATCCCTCAACAAGGACTTTATGGCGTGTTTTCCTCTCAGAGTGACAAAGGTAATACTTACGCTGCTCAAGGGTCGAATTACAAAGAACGTGCTTCGACATTGAGTACGCTCGGAGTTAGCGAGGCTCCCATTGTCCAGGAACAAATAATAACCTTGCAGACACATGAGACATTACAAGGAATCCAGAGTATGAGCTCAAAGAAAGGCCTCTTCTCAAAAAGTAAGAAAGATAACATTCTGACATCAGCTTCTTCTTCTTCAAGCAAAGAGGATTCAACCCATCCATACGTTAAAAACGGAGACATAACAGGGCCCAGAAGCAACAGAATGGACCTGGTTTTGAATCGACTGAAATCGACCTTCAGTGTCAAACGTTCTGAAGATGATGATTTCACAGCTAGGAGAAAGACAAAGAACGTTAACCAGCAGCCTTCAGAAATGAAGGCTTCTGGGAGCAAAAAGAAAGAAGAAAGGTGCCACCAGAGTCAGACTTTCTCCTCAAACTCTCAAAATTCCACTGTGAGAGAATCATCTTGTTCCCCTAGACCTTTGTCAGGTTGCACTTTTAAGAACAAGGAACATGAGAACCACAAAAGACTGGAAGATGAAAATGGAAACCAGTTCCGGCCACAAAAGCCACAAAGCCCTAACCAGCCTAAGTCCCATTATATCAACCGCTACGCCACCATGCCACAAACCAGAAAAACTACCGCTGGTCCTTCTCTTTATCCACCTGAGTTTGCTTTGACGGATGAACAGAATGATGATGTGTTTTATTTCCCAACAAAGGGAAAAAGCTCTTTCGTTGGTAATCCTGACAGCATCCATCATCAAGAAAATGCTTTGACTTCTCGGAGGAAGCACCTAATGGGGGCTCATTTATCCATGTCCTGTGCTGATCTGATGTACGGCCTGGAGCGTGGACGGTCTGTCTCTGTTAGTAGCGTAGTTTCGGGCCGTCCGTCGGGTCCTGGCCGAATCTCGACTGGATCAAAGCAGGGTAGTGTCGGTGACCTCACCAGCTTGGACGAATTTGTGACCAGAAGCAGACATTCAAGCATCAGCAGTCCAGATGTTTCACCTGGCTGTGGTGTAAAAAGTCCAAGCAGTCTTGCGGTCCCCAGTACCTACAAAACCTGTGCGGGAAGGTTGCCATCAAATGAGCGTTTGTGGAGCCCAGTTAAGCTTGAGGCATCCATATTCTCAGTGGATACAGAAGCAGATCCAACTCCACCGCCTTCCCCGACGTTTTCCCCTAACTCTAGGCGTATGTCCCAGATCCCCAGCTCCTCCTCTAACAGCAGCAGGACCTCACAGGACAGCTTGTCTCCTCGTGGGTTCCTGCCATCTAGGAACTACAAGTCCACTCTGTCTGCCTTTGAAGAATCCAGTTCAGATACCACTACTGATGATGAATACTATCTTAATAGTGACTGTGATGACGACGATGAAAAAGAAACCGAACTTTAGTAGCAAATGCTGGATGTTGTGAATATGATTGTGGTTAGGGTTTGTGGATTGAAGGCCAACATTTTGCCTACCAAGGATCTTGTCCTATGTACAGAGAAGACAATTACAGTGCCATGAATGTATTTATTACAGTAATGCTATATAAAGCGTCAGGATGTCACACTTATATAACTACATTTGGTATATTAGGTCTAGGACTGATAAAACTACTGTCTGATAAAGTAATTCCTGTTTAACCTCGTCATGTCCAACCACTAATTTTAGTACAGTAAGGAGAAAAACACAGAATGCTCTAAAGTGATTACCTGTAATTTATTTTCACTTCTATTTATAGTATAGATTTTCCATTGTTTATAAGTAGTAGCAAATTAGTAGTCACCGGGACCAAAAGACTACATTTAATATAATTAATAAAGTGATTAAAACTCATTTTTTAGTCACATGGTTTCATGAATTCAAGCTGTTTTTCCAGATTTGTGCCTAGACAAGCTTAGAGACCATATGAGGTGTAAAATTTCAGATATGCAAATTAATGGGTTAAGCTTGCTATTGACATGGTTAATTGTTTTGGCTCTGCTGGTGCGTTTGGAAGTTTTTTAATTTGACATTGACGTTTTTTGACCCCGTTTACACCTGGTCATTTCAGAACTGTATCCTGATAAGAGTTTAACCACATGCATTTACACTTGGTAGTCAGACTCTTCTAGTCCCCAAACCCCAGCTCTAAAATTGGATGGGGATCAAGTACGCAAAGAGGTTAAAAACAATGGAACCTCAAGGTTCACTTTTGACCTAAGCCTTGTAGAATCGCAGGAATTGGTTTTGAAATAAGACTCATGCACCTCCAGTGTACCACAGTCTCTGCCACCTGACTTCTCAGTAAATCTCCCTACTCCACACTCATCTCTGTAAGACCAGCACTAAACAGCACTTTGCACAACCTCTCATTTCCACCTACGTCCTATCAGCACAGCAAATCTGCATCTTTTGCAGTTCCGCCATACCTACTGTCCCTCCTAACACGGAAAAGGGCATGTCAAAAGATAGCTTGATTCAGGGGACATCAGGAGAACCAGGTGGTTCTTCTAACAAGTATCTCATAGTGGATAAAGGACAGACATTTTACAGCATGTTACAGAGCTCACCAGTTACAAGGTTCACAGACTGTCAGACTACCAAGTCAATCCCAGTATCTGAACTGTATCCTGATAAGATTTTAACCACATGCATTTACACTTGGTAGTCAGATGTGTCTCAAGTTAGTTTGACTGAAATCCGATTGAGGTATAGGACCAAATATGCAAATCAGCTCGTTATGCAGCAAACAACTACCAATAGTTTATCCATTCATCTGCTTTCATTTGCAGTTTGTTTTGCATAGTAGTGTCTGTCAATATTGGTCCCCAACCATATGCATCCAGGTTATCTTCCTCACAGACACGGAAGGTTGTGGTTGTTGAATGTAATCCTGATACTCAAGACACCTTTAGTGACCAGGTGTAAACGGGGTCAGTAATAAAGAAAAATGTCCTATTGACAAGTTTGCATTGTACAAGCAAAGATATAATTCAAGCTATGTGTTTTGTAAGTTATGTTTTGATTTTAAAGATTTTATTCATTTGCTAATAGCAAAGAATCTATTTTGGAACCACAAAAGAAATTTCACACTGTGGACAAGATGGGTTGAATGGGTTATGGAGATATCTTCAGATAACATTTAATGTAGAATCTAAACACTGTAGGCGTTTCAAAACATGCTGCTTACTTCCCACCCTGTGAGCAAAGCTGCAAAAACAGCTCGTTTTAAATCCCTGTCTTTGTGATGGCACAAAAACCAACAATTGCCTACCACCTTTGCAGCCTACAGTGTTGTTGATAATAGGCCATATCTATGTAATCTATTAATTTCTTTGAAATAGGGTAAATGAATACAGTGGGAAATTAATATATAGTCACTACAGTTATTTATTTATGCTGCTCCCTTTTACCAGACTCATTATTGAAGGTGGATTATACGCCAGCACATAATCTGCTGTTGCCATAACTGTAATACTGCCGTGATAATAATTACATCTTGTCACACCAGCTGCTTAAACCTCATGACGAAGAGGGCAATATTTTAGAAAGTGAAGGCATCTGTCTAGAGCTACACCCAGTTAGACGCTCTTGTGCTCAGCCCAGGGGGTGGGAGTGGTGGACGGGTCTGTACAGTAACTTAGTCATCCTTCTCAGCCTTGCTCCTGAGAATGTACAGTCTATTTTTGTACATTGAATGTATGTTGTTGTTGTTGTTTTTTTCCCCTTTGTTATATTCACTCTCATTCAGAAGGCAACCAAATCAGGATTCGGAAGGTTTTCCGAACCATGGCTACAGAGTTTGTTGTTGTGTTGCTTTGGTAACATTCATTCAACTCCGTTTATTAGGTCAGGAGCGAACGTACAAACAAGGTTGGAGAGATTTATAGAAGTGAAATCATTGCAGTTGCGTGGGTAGGTGGATGTTTTTCGTATGGCTTAATTGCATGGACTAGGGCTTCACCGCTTGATATCTGAGTGTTATTGTAGGCTACTTCAGGTTGTTTCTCTGCGCATGCTGAAGACCTTCCCACAAAGCTGTGTTTCCACTGTAATCTTATGATTTCTGATTAGGGCTTACGTTCTGCAATAATTAGCTTGTCTTGTCACACAATTTAGCATGTGAATCCTTTTGATAGAATGTCTACATGTTTTTTGTCTGTGTTGATATCATTTCAGCTCTTCAGATGGTGATGTATGGAATGGAATGTATGTGGTGACCTGGTGCCATTATGATGCAATAAACTTCAGACTGTGCTTGTTTATTTTTTTCTCTGTTTTTGTTTGTTTTTATGGCTACCGCAGATAAAGGCATGAAGACGACCAAGGTTAAGTACACATACCTATTCGATAGGTGCGTAGAAACAAAACACATGAACTGGGTTACTATCTGTAGCACCTCAGTGATAAGATAATTTTGCATGTGTTAGCATGAAGAGTTATCAGTGGTTCAAGCAGCTTTCAAAAATGAGCTGTTACACATGAGCTGTTGGGTAGAGACCAGTATTAAAGCAGACATATTTTGTTCTTTATAATTACATGGTCCTTGAAATCATCTCTGTCCAACGTAAAAAACATGTATCTCCATTTTTTGTTGATTTTGACTTTTATGCATCATTTGAACACAGCAGCTGTTTACATTGTGTGAAAATTTCAGGATAAATTGACCAACAGAGTTGGCCCAAAACTGCTTGGAAAAATCTGGTTCCATTGCCTTTCTTTGGGACTAAATGAGGTTTTTGGTCTCTCCTGTTACCAAGTTACTATTTTAGAGATACTTGTTTTTCTTTGGACAGCAATGAAATACAGCTGTGGATTGTATAAAACCAATTTCCTTTAGTTTTCTGTTTTACTCTGACATTTACTCCTCTGTGAAGGAACAGTGATTTCCTGGGTGTGGATTTAGTATGGTTATCCCATTTACTATGGTTAATGGTTATCCCTCTCATTGGCAGTCTTAGCATAAGGGGTGGGGTCACTGTGCCTTGTTGAAGAGCTCAACACACCATGGCTGCAGCAGAACACACTAGGCCTATATAGAGGCCATACATTTTCTTTTTAAGACAGACACAGTCACTCAATTATGAGTATATTACAACAAAGCCTGTAATTACAGAGCAATATTTAATGCAGCTTGTAATTCACTTTGTAAGTACCTTTTGTTCACCTGTTTTGTCACCTCTAAGATAATAGGCTGGGGATTTCAATGTCATGTTAGCATGAAGTTAAGGTGATTTCGTTTCATAGTGGAGTTGTAGATTAAATGCAAACACCTGAAGCTTTAGTAGACATTAAATCATTCCCAGTTTGGCTCCTTCAGTGAAGATTTAAACTCACAACCTGTTGCTGAATATAACAGCAGCCTGTTAGTTTAGCTTTATTCCCAACTAAGGGCAAAATACTGTGCAGTATGAAGGCTGGGTGAGTGGGTGTGGTTATTCAGTGAAAGTATGAAGGCTGGGTGAGTGGGTGTGGTTATTCAGTGAAAGTTTGGTGGCTGGGTGTGAGTGGGTGTGGTTATTCAGTGAAAGTTTGGTGGCTGGGTGTGAGTGGGTGTGGTTTTACAGTGAAAGTTTGGTGGCTGGGTGTGAGTGGGTGTGGTTTTACGATGAAAGTTTGAGGGCTGAGTGAGTGGGCGTGGTTATTCAGTGAAGGTTTGGTGGCTGGGTGTGAGTGGGTGTGGTTTTACGATGAAAGTTTGAAGCCTGGTTGAGTGGGCGTGGCTATTTAGTGAAAGTCTGAAGGCTGGGTGAGTGGGCGTGGCTATTTAGTGAAAGTTTGATGGCTGGGTGAGTGGGTGTGGTTATTCAGTGAAGGTATGAAGGTTGGGTGAGTGGGTGAGGTTATAAAGTGAAAGTATGAAGGCTGGATGAGCAGATGTGGTTATTCCAGTGGGGCTTGACACTATTTTGAGGCATCGAGCAGTAAATCCTGATAGCTTTCTGTCCTATGTCTCCTTTAATTCTCTCATTCTCCAATGAATTGTACATACTATAAGAGTAAGATGAGTTAAAGAGACCTGTATTTACACCACAGGGCCCCTGTGTCCTCTCCATCTGAGAGTGCTGTACTGGAGGACAGTGACATCCAGAACTCATCACAGGAGTGTGTGTATGACCGGGCAGCAAGAGTGATTCAGAAGACGTGGAGGAAGCACACTGTCAGTGACCTTACTGCACTTTTCTCATATATACAGACCATCTCGCATTTCACTCTGTTTACAGCTTGTTCCTAAATATTTCCAGTGTAATCAAACCAGTGAACCCATTTTACTGCCTGTATTTAGAACATTGCTGTTTTTAAACACTTCAAGAGCCTGGTGAACCTCCACAGCCAAGGTGACCCACGACTCCTCCTCAAATACATCAACCCCAGAGAGGTAATTCAGCTGTAACAAAATAAATCATTCATGATTATAGTGATATTGGACCATTTTCCTATTTTTGTCTCATTTGTTTAATTGAATTTGTGTGAAAATGGATGTTTTTATGTTTTCGGTCAAATTTGTTTGTGGGGTAGGTTTGCACACAGCTAGCAGTAAATGAATGCTGAATAGCTCCCATATCTAAAACTAGATACTTTTAATGTCAGAACCAATTTCCTTGGATTCATGACTATATATAGTGGAACAATGTTAAAGGGCTGTAGCTTTAAACAATAAAGCAACAATTAGAAATAATCAGAGCTTTTATTTTAATTAGCTCACAAATAAAAACATGCAGTGCCTACCAAGTAATGTTTTTTGAAATCAATTAAATATTAGGCATGATTCAATTATTTTGTCATTAGCTTGCATTACGTAGTAATTTGCATTAGTGCAATAATACAAATAAAAACTTTAAAATGACTTTTGTTCTTGCATTAGTCTATATTTAAACATCACAGTTCATTATTAACAACCTCTTTTCTATTTAGTGAGATTAACTTTGTTGATATAACTAACCCATTTTGCCCCCAGTCTTATTCTGACTGTATTTATACATGAATTCATATTTATTACATGAATAGTTTGGATTTAAAATTGTCATTTCCATGTTGAGATGAGGCTCTGTCATCAAATGGCCCAAAGCTAATTGCAGCTAAGACCACCATAACATTAGTTGTGGTATTTACTATGTTATTAAGTATCTGTGCAGTGTATAAGATACATCAGAATGCAACTCAGTTGTTACTTTATGTTTGCCAGCTAGTATCTTAGTCATCCTTGTTTTCCATATCATATAACATACATACATGGTATAACATTATATAGCCGTGTTGCTGTATTGTACCTACTTTATTAACAGATTCAAAGCTCTTGAGAAACCTGAAGAGTGTTGGTCCAGGGGGCAACCACTCTTGTGAAATATTGACCCATATTGCCCTGGAAGTCAACGCCTTGCCAACCATCACTGTTATCTCATCCTGGAAAATTTAAGTAATGGCTAAAATTCCAGGTCAAGAAAGTGTTCCTACCAAAACATCTGCTCACCATCACCACTGCATAATTAGATCATTAAGGTGTAAACAAAGTCATTTAGAGTGGTTTCATGTGAAATGCTCCGTTCCTGAAACTCTTACTGGGTCAGAATTATTCACAGTGGTGCTGATGGGAACCAGATGTCTGGGTTTTTGCCTTTAAAGGCTCCCTTACAAAGAAGTTATTATATGAATTGGTTACAAATATATAATGTGTTATGATAGTATTGCAACAAGATGGCGGCCTGTATATCATGCAGTATCCCCAAATGAATACTTTCAGATTTATCACTATTTTAGCACAATTGATGTCACATACCGCACCCTCTGTGCTCCACCCTGGCTCCACCCACTCTCACACCTGCAGCTGATCTAGGACTAATTAGGACTCCCATTTACACCCCATCGTTTGCTCTGCTTGTGTGCCAAGTCTAAACTGTGTTTTCCTCTGTTCTTGATCCTAATATCTTGCTGTGTTCGTGTTGGTTTTCCTTGGTTTTGACTCTTGCTTTGGTTTCTTGGTATTTGTTGATATGGATATGTCACTGATGATGCCTGCCTGTGTTCTTGCCCCTGCCTGTTCTGTTATTGATTCCTGGACAAGCCCTAATAAAACCACTCTGCGCTTGCAACCCGCCTCGACCTCCCTGTTACAATTAACATTGCATATAAAAACACAACACATGTAGGACCACTAAAAGGTTTGGATAGTGAATATATCTATGTGTTGTAGACATATTGACCTCTGGCTCCTATCACCACCACCCTGTAAGGAAATAAATCCCTCTACAAATGAACCATTTCACATCAAAACAGGCTGAATGACTTGATGTACGTGTCGATCCTTGAGGTATGCAGAACATCTGAAACATTCCCCTTCAGCTCTTTTCTTGCTTTTGTTCTTATTTCATTTTCGTTTCTTAGTAGTTTCCTCTTTATGTCCACAAAATGGATTCCCACGAATGCCCGAGTATTAATATGCATGTTGCTGTGCTGTAGGCTGATATGCTGGATGCTGCCTCTGGTGTCTACATACGATTCAGACTGGGTGGAGTAAGTGCTCAGTGTTCATCCATAATTTTTTGCTCCTCTCAGGCCGCTGCAGTCTTGCAATACTGGCATAGTTGTAGCTCAACCAAAGTTTCTATCCTCTTGCTAACTTATACTTCCTTTCCAGACAGGCTTTCCTCCAAACATCTACTACAAGATCTTTACCCACCGTCCAATTGTGGATCTCTGTGCCAGCAGCCCGAAGGACTACACACATGCTGGGCAGAAGATACCTGTTCCAGGGCAGATCCATAATGACCAGCCTTTAGTCCACGATGACCACTCAGGGTGGTACCGACGGGTGGAGAACAATGGCTGGAGGCTGCTGTCTGGCAAGGTGGCTCTCAACTCTTAATATGTCCCGAGTTCCAAATATCATATTGTTTGTTAGAAGACTATCAGCAGTCTATCATTTGGTCATTTGTAATCTATTATGACATGTCAGGATTAAATATCATTTGGTGTTTTCTGGAACATTTTATGTTCTTATCAGCATATTATACTTTATGACATTTGGCAGATGTTCTTATCCAGAGGGGCTAACAGTTTAATCATGTTACAGAAGTAGGTGAATATTAGTCGTCCTGCCCAAGGACCTTTAAAAGTGTTGCATGGTGCCTGAGCAGTGAGTTGAACTCCAGGCTGCACCATAGAGGGCAGCAATATCACCCACTACTCTGTACCAAAGGCTGTAGACACCATAATCTCCTGCATTAGGAATGACTTCATTATATGGTCTCTGTTGAAAGATTTGCCTTTTTGGAGACCCACTGACTCAGCACACCAACAATAAAAGGATCGAATTCCACCACTGCAAAATCCGTAGACAGCAAGATGTCGAGAGAAAAAAGAAGATCCGGAAAATTGAATGGATGAAAAAAATGTGAGTGCACCGAACAATTATACTTCTTGTCTATATGGATGTTTTGTTGGGTACATTTTATGGCATAAAGTATGTGGACACCTGACCACCTGTATGAGTTTGTTGGATGTCCCATTCCAAAACCATGGGGAGTTGGCTCCCTCCGTGGCTATAACAGCCCCAGTCTTCTGGGAAGGCTTTAGATTTTGGAATGTGTGTCTGTGGGAATTTGTACCCATTCAGTCAGAAGGGAATTTGTGAGGTCAGACAGTGATTATGGATGAGAAGGTCTGGCTTGGAGTCAATGTCACAGTTCATCCCAATGGAGTTCAGTTGGTTTGCACTGTAGTTCAGCTGTAGTAGCTCCTAGATGCTTCCATGTCACAATGACAGCACTTACAGTTGACTGGGTCAGATCTAGCAGGGCATGAGTTGACCTGTAACAAAGGCACCATCCCATCGCCACTCATAAAGTCACTGACCCCTTCAGAATGACACAGTACACTGCCAATGTTTGTCGATGGAGAATGCTTGTTTTTTTACCCTGGTTAGTGGTGTGTATGGCAAAAACACCTGGGCGGCAATCAGCCATAGCAAAACATTTATTTCCATGGTAATGCTGGTGCATTAAATGTTGTGTTACACAAGCATTGCAACTAGGGCAGCTGGGAAGGCCATTCTTGGTGACTTTTGTGAATGATTTTCTTAGCCTGATTAACAATAAACTATAAAATAGTTTATAAAATACTAAGAAAACATGTGTACACATGGTGGATTCTGAGGAACTGTGGTGGAATTTCAGATCATAATCATAATCATTGTAAGATGTGAGATATACACCCCTAGTGTAAATATACACCTGTGTGCAGGTATGATGAGGGAGCCCTGCATAGTTGCACTGAGCATAGAGAAACAACCCGGCTGTGGGGGAACTCCACACAGAGCATGATGAGGGCACTCCAGCAGCCAGGTCCCGAAAACATTCAAGAATGGGAGGTAGACGAGCTGGTTGAATGGACCAATGCACTCAACTTCGATGAGTAATTGAATTATGATTAATATATACAAAAAACACGGAAAGCATGATTTAATAAATAGAACGTACATGTAACTATCACTTCACTATAACCCCTTAGACTTTAGGGCCCACATGTGGGCTTGCACTTCCTCAATCCCATAACTACAGAACTTCTTCACTTCATGTTAGTTACTGAATGATGTACAGCAGTTACTGAACAATGTCATGTACTTACTGAATAATACATCTTAAGGGCTTAACTATTCAGCTATTTGATTTATGCAGGTACATAAAGGAATGGAAGGATGTGGGCACCAGTAATTCGTCAGCGTTTAAGAAAGGTAATGCTCTCACTTTAGCTTTCTTATAGCACCACCTGCTGTCTGTTTACTGACCTCTACATCTCTCTCTTTCTTTCTCTGCAGATAAACGGGTTGTGTTCTCCGAACATGATCCCTGTGAGTTCTCTCAGTTCACACAGGACAGCAGCCAGGTGGTGACCAGCAGCAGTGCCCTCCCTGCTCATGTGTCCAGTCTGATTAAATCAGAATATTCAAGATCTAACATCACAGATTGGATCATATGATACAGTTCAGGGACTGACAGTGTTCTGTTGTCCAATGAGATACAGCAGTTCTGCATTCTTAATAAATGGAGGCGTGATATTTGAGTGATTGGGTTATAAACACTAAAGGCTGTGTATACCTGTGCATGCAAGTTTGTCATCATCAATAACAATATATATACACACACTCATCATCAAAAGAATAGTTGCACCCAGAAGGAAGTGTGGGATTGCAGTGCTATTGGGAAGGAAGATAAAGGTTACCAAGAACAATTAATGATGATAAATTTAGACTGATACGGGCAACATTTATTGAGCTACACATACAGAAGAAGTGTCAATTCAGGCAGTTGATTATATATATGACATATATATCTCAGAACACCCATGCTGGTTTGAATACTAAATAAAAAGCCAGGTCTGGCTTTTTGTTATTTTATTTATTTATTTATGTATGTATTTATTTATTTATTTTTTGTCACTTGGACTTTCCTCTTCCTCTGGGAACTGGAATACAACAAACTGTACTTAAACGTCAAGCTTTTAGTTGGTCCTCTTTTTCCCTGGTTTTTTTTTTTTTTGAAAGCCCGGGTTGACTCTTGGCCACTGCCTCGAAATGCTTGGAGTCGACTCCTCGGTTCGAGGCGAGAGAGTCTGTGTTCAGACAGTTTTGTGAGTTTGTTGAATTTCTAGCTTTAAGGAATCCAAACGCTGCTAACTCCTAAAACAAAAATCTTCTTTTTTCTCTTCATTTTCTTCATGATTTTGTTTGCAGTAAACATTATTAGAAACGGTACAAAAATCAAAAACAATATTTTCCCTATTACGTTGAGGGAAAGAGGACGAAGCAGAGATCAAAGCCAGCTTTTTATTTAAATTTCCGTTCCAGCTTAAATACCGCTGCAGTTCAAATCACATTCGGGCGCCCGCGCACCTGTAACGTAAGTGTTGCATCTTTTAAGGTGGGCTGGAAAAGTCGAATAATAAGCTGGTGAATACGAAACTAACTTCGGCCTCTTAAAAAGAGGAACAAGTAGCTTCCAGCTTTTTATTTTACAAATAATTTATTATTATTATTATTATTATTATTTATTTATTTATTTTTTACAGATTCTGAAACGAGTAATGATTCAGTACGAGCTACCAACTCATGAAATAAACTGTATTATTACCACATAACTAAAATCTAGGGTAAAAATAAAGGCTTAAAAAGGTTTAATCTCTGCGGTGTCTCTTTATCATCTGCTCAGGGGCTGTCTTGGTTCAAACTGAGTGGAGTCGATTCCAGCGACAGGAGTCGAGAGTTGGAGTCGACTCCAGAAAACTCTGATGCGCTATGCTTTTGTCTTGAAAGTGTACGAAACACACACACACACACACACACACACGAACGAACACACACAAGTGAACGAACGAACATACACACACACACACTAGTGAACGAACTAACGAACACACACGCACACTCTAGTGAAATCACACACACACACACACACACTAGTGAACGAACGAACACACACACACACACTAGTGAACGAACGAACGAACACACACACACACACGTGAAATCACACACACACACACACACACACACGTACACACACACGTACACACACTCTAGTGAAATCACACACAAACACACACACACACACACACTAGGGGGCAGTGAACACACAGCCCTATCTACAGCATCTGTATTTAGGTTTTCTGATATTCAGTAAGCTGGACCTGCCAAAAAAGAACCCGGTAGAACCAGAATTGCCAAAACAAACACTCGCTGCACTACACTGGATCTAAACCACGACTCATTTAAAGCTCTGTTGGTAATGAACAATGTAACACGCGCTTGCTACCGTATCTGGCGGTGGTCTAGATGCTCACGTGGTTTCCAGGCCTCATTTGCATATCAGTATTACAGAAGCCGATATGGCGAGAGTGATAACTACACGCTGCGCAGCTGCACTGAGATCCTCGTCGGTGATTTTCCTCCTCAGAGTGCCGTGAACGTGACGAGGGACTTTGAGGGCTGCAGCACGTTACGGAAGTATTTCGGGCAGCTGCACTACCTGCAGAGCCGCGTGCCCCTGAGTTCCGGGCAGGAAGCTGCTGTGCCTATTTCCTGGTGAGGATTCCTAACCCGTGTTGCTCTCTTTGCATTAGCGCCTAACTTTATCACTGAAAGATTGGCTTTTAATTTAAGTCATTTGTCACGTAATGTGAATTTAATATCCACACTGTGCCCAATAAAGGAGAGTTGTTGGATATTAAATACAGTCAAGTCGTAAAACTGTGCTTTAGAGAGATTTATACACCTCATATTATGTTGGATGTACTAAAACAGGACATTGCACGAACAGTTTACGTTAGCCTGTTAGCATAATGCTAACTAGCTTACAACAGTGACGTAAATTCCTCTGATCGTAACTGGGAAAATTCAAACAAGAAGCTGGCTGATAGGAAGCTAAATTCAGCCTCGTGGTCATGAACTTGTTTGTTCTATAAATATACAATAATAATAATAATAATAATAATAGTAATAATAATAATAATAACTTATTATTATTATTATTATTATTAT
>CM067497.1:5993237-6041461 GCA_034552555.1 Semaprochilodus insignis
TTATTATTATTATTATTATTATTATCACTATTATTACTGTTATTAGTATTATTATTATTATTATTATTATTATTATCACTATTATTACTGTTGTTATTATTATTATTATTATATTATTATTATTATTATTATTATTATCACTATTATTGTTGTTGTTATTATTATTATTATTATTATTATCATTATTATTATTATTATTATTATTATTAACATATTTATATCATTAACATAATCATAGTTTGTATTATTATTATCACTAACGCATTTATATTATTAATATACATTTATTTATTTATTTATTTATTTATTTATTTTTATATATACAGACAAGTGTTTGTTGAATAAAAATGCCAACAAGTCAGAGATGACCTGGGGGAAAAAAAAATCTACATTTTTAACAAAAATATTAGCTGTTTAGACTCACAGTGGTCCTCAACACAGGAGCACAGTTTGGGGGTTTGTGACATGGTCGAAGAGGATGATGTTTTTACTCATGATTTTTAATAAAATCTACACATTTTCTTACAGTAATGATATTGTGGCAGCGCTCCAGGGCACATTTTTCTGAGACTTCAAGCTCAGTATTTCCTGCGTGCCACACACAAAAAAACGAAATGTTGATTTACTTAATACTTACTATGTTATGTCAACCACACAACTGCGTTAAGTAGCTTTTAAGATACTTGACTGAGTAAAACATACATAACAAATTCGAGCAAGTGCCTCTAAAATGATTTGAGTAAATGCTAATTAACTGTACAGGTTATTTTCATGTATTACCAAAAAATGAAATGGTTGGCTTTGCTTAAAAATCACATGCCAAGTGTTTCCATGCAGCTGTGTTAAGCAGCTTTTAAGATGCTCATTTGAGTAATACGTACTTAGTGAATTCAAATAAATCACACTGAGTTTAAACTGGACTGGTCATTTTTTGTATTACTCGTATTCGACTAATTAAAGCAGAAGAAGTTAGGTTTAATTTAGCTCTGTATAATTGTGTTAAGTTTCCACTGTGCTACCGAGCTGTCACAGACATACGCTCAGCAGTAGGGCGCATGGTAACTTGCACTTGCAGCCAACAGAAATGTGGCCAGCCAGTTAACTGTGGAATATAGGGAGAAGCACACACAGTGGAAGAAGGCAGACCAGGGGAAAGACAACACAAAGAGGGTGTGTAAAACAACAAAAACAAACACTTCGGAAGTAAATCTGACAGTTCACTTCATATCATTGATTGAGCAACACAACTGACTCAGTTTCACTGATTTACATAAATGTGTTAGGTAAGGTCAACAAAAGGAATGTGCATGTATTTTTCCCAATAGAGAGTTTGGTGAGGCTCCTTCCAGCATCATCTGCTTCATTCTTCACTGTCCTCTCAATAATACTATGTCAGTATTTCTGTGTACCACCATCTGCTTTCTCACCTTTACAGTGGAAACTAATTAGTGCCTCAGAGAGTTCAGCTCGAGTGTTTTCTCTAGAACACTGTGCCATTGCTTAATCTTTATAGCGGTATCAAAGTTACATAAGCATTATGGTTACGTCAGATTGATAACAGCATCTGTTTAGTCATTAACACGGATTTAACATGAACAGAAGTTCATTACCTTTAGAGCAGCATCTTCTGTTTTACATTATAATTTTTTATTACATACAACTAGAGGTAGAAATTAATAATGGCCAGTAAAATGAAACCTAAGGCAGTTAACAAACTGATAATCGGGAATCGCATATACTGTTATCTGTTAGGTGCATATATTTAAATATTGGCTGCATGTTTGTGTTGTGTTGCAAATTTTGTGCATAAAGCACAATGCAGGTTTTGCCTCTGCACACAAATCCCCCCACTCTTATTGTCTGCGACTGTTAATCAGTAGCTTGATAAAGGAAAGCTTCCATGACTTGTTTCTGTGCTGAGATACTTAAGCACAACAGATTAAAGTTCGCTCTGGAGTGCATGACGTGAGGGCATGGCACAAAAAGAGTATTCTTTTAGTGTTACATCATTTCCACTCTGACCTTTCCCTTACCCTAAAAAGGGGGATTTCTGTAGAAGTCTATAGAAGTGGACAACAATACAAACAAAATTCAGGCTTCCTGGCGACCAGTGCTGTAGTTTTGTCTATGCACTAAAAAAGATGGTTCCTCAAGGGTTCCTTAGTAAAGGCTACAACCTCGTTTTCAAAACAGTTGGAGCGCTGTGCAAAACGCTACTTAAAAACTTAATGCAGTGATGTGCAAACCATTTAAACCTGATATTTAATATGAAAATATTTGCTCTAAAACCCGTATATATATCGTTCAGCATTGATGGAGTCTTCCCAGAGGTGCAAGTCACCCATGCCATGTGCACTAATGAACCCCCATTCTGTCACGGATGCTGGCTTGTGCTCTGATAACACGCCGGATGGTCCTTCTCCTCTCACGTGGTGGCCTTGCTTTCCAAAAATAAATTTACATTTGAATTTGTTGGACCACAGGACACTTTTACATTTTACCTCGGCCCATGTTAAATAAGTTTAGGCCCAAAGAAGGCGGTGGAGTTTCTGGATTCATTTTTTAAATCTGCTTTATTCTTTGCATGGTAGAGTTTTACCTTGCATTTGTGGAGCAGTGATGAACTGTGTTGACAGACGATGGTGTTGGTAGGTGTTCCTGAGCTCATGCAGTGATTTCCACTGTAGAATCGTGTCTAATTTTAATACAGTGCTGCCGAGGGTCTGAAGATCACAGCCATGCAGTAAGGCTTTTCAGTCTTGTCCCCTGCAGACAGAGATTTCTTCAGATTCTCTGAATCTTGTGATGATATTGTATACCATAGATATCCACTAACCTCCCCATCTTCACTTCTGAAAGACTCCGCCTCTCTGGGAGGCTCTTTGAACGACCTGTTGCCGATTAAGCTAATTAGCAGCGAGATATTCCGGGTGTTTTTTTAAGCATTACATAACTTTATCAGTCTTTTCTTGTCCCCTGTCCTTTTTGGAAATGTGTTACTGGCATCAAATTCAGAAGGACATATAATTTTCACAAAACCAAAATGTCAGTTTTAACCTTTAACCCAGTTTTTTTTACATTAAATAGGGTTTAAATAATTTGCACATCATTGCATCGGGTCTGTATTTACATTTTGCTTTATAGGAAATGGGGTTCTATATAGCACCAAAAGGGTTCTTCTGTTGTGATAAGCTTAGCATCATAGCAATAGCAGAACCCTTTTTGGTGCTATATAGAAAAAATAAAAAATTTTGTAAAATTTATGTAAAATTTAAACGCCAGTGTCTGCTGTGGGTGTATTAGAGCCCATGACCGATCCATGCAATGAATGTGTCGTCTGCCTTCTGCAGTCTGCTGTTTCATACTTCCTCTTTCTTTTTCCCATCAGCCTTTATCTTATCTAAAGCAATGCTGTTTATGGACGTGATTAATGGATGGATGCTGGACATGAGACCTTGTGAGAACATTCTGTAACATTCCTGTAAGAACACTCTGAAGGTTTGATGAGTGGTCCTCGGGTGGATTTGAAAAAGGTGAAGGTTGTCATTACAACAGAGCTCAGTAAGATTAATACAACAACCAAGTGCAGAAATTGCTGAGTTGGGTGATGCCTTCTTCTTGCAGGAACAAGGAATGATCTACCTTAGCTTGGTGGTAAATATTCACATCGTTTTGAGTAGAGAGATTTTGGTTCTGAGTAGCTGAGGTCAGACTCTGAGAGTAGAATGAACCATATGTATATTGTTCCAATAGGCAATAGACTTACCATGCATGATCTGTACTCTGCTTTACACTAGTCAGCATCTGGAGATACCTTTATTCCCAAGCCACATGTGTTAAAAGCAATAAGGAAGCTTTGTGTGTGTCATTTTTTATGTAAAACCTTGTATTTTTTAATGTTTTGCTCCACGGCTGGTTTAACATGGTTTTGTTAGGTGCAGCAGCCCTTTAGCACCCATAAAAAGATCAAAAGAGCGGTCACTGCTCTTTTGTCCTGATTGCATTAGCATTTATAGTAGTTTCCCCTCTCAAAGTGCAAGATTCTGTGAGGAGCTCCTGCCCACCTGTTATTTCTTCACTCTGTGGCTCCTGTATGCACTCCATTCTCTGAGGTCCTGCAGGTATTTAAGAGGTTACATACACTGTGTATCCTCCAAACAAACTGGTTGCAGTTAATGAAGTTAAACTGGGGACTTTACAATGTCACACGATTTTCAGACACTGCACTCAGGTTCAGTTCTTCCCAAAGCTCAGTTTAAAGTGAGCATGTTTCAAAACAGAAAGCCAAATACAATGCATTTCACATCATACCTAAAGGCTGGGCATACAGACTGTTGTGAAGGGTAAACATTGTAAATGAAGATGGACAGCTTTGCAGCTTCTGCTTTTTATTTTAATTCACTTGTATTTTATTAAATTATAATTCACCTTGAGTCATTGTCATTATGTAAATTCCAATAAAAATATCAGTTATTTTACTTATTCTTGCATTAATGTTGCATCAGCTATATATTCCTCTCAGGTAGTCTTTCATATCAGGTTTTTTCCTATCAGTGGTTCTCTTAAATATGTGTTCTTATGTGAATATTCCCATGTTTTTGACAAACCCAAGTTTGTACTTGAGGACTCTTAATTGAAATGTCCATGGCAAAACATTCCTGCAGTCATTTGTGGTCATGGTTGTATTGGATGATCCACCTGTAAAAAGCACGATTAGAATAACTACACTGAGTTATGTGGTTATGTGCTTCTGGTTCCTGTACACTCTCCCATTCTCTGAGGTCCTGCAGGTATGTAAGAGGTTACGTACATTGTGTGTCTTCCTAACAAACTGGTTGCAGTTAATGAAATTAAACGGGGACTTTACAGTGTCACACGGTTAACACCAGTTGTTCAGTTATTCCCAAAGCTCAGTTTAAAATATGTTTCAAAACAGAAAGCCAAATAATCACTTACTTTCTACCATTCTGATGCACTATATCAAAGAGAATTTCATACACTCATCATCGAAAAATAAGTTGCGCCCAGAAGGAACCAATCGACAGGAATGAAACTTGGTAGGTAGGTTTGTCATCATGAGACAAGCAAATGATTCAGGTTTCGTGCTTGGCCCTGCATGTGACATAAGCCAGGGTGAGCCCTATCACTGTGCCTAACTGATTATATAAGGTCGTCCTGTTGCATGTGTTTTCCATTCTGACTGTTGTGTTGGTAGCATCCTTTGCAAGGTTTGTTGTCACGCATCACATGTCCAGAAGGCCTGGTGTCACTCCACCTCCACCCCTACTACACAATCTGTAGGAACTGTGTGAGAATATTCAAGCTGCATGGGATGGATTATCACAGGACACCATTAGGAACCTCTACATATGTCTGGCATGTTGCTTTAGCAAACATGGGGGCCGATTTATTGTTCCTGGTAACCTTTATCTTCCTTCCCAATAGCATTGCAGTCCCACAATTCATTCTGGGTGCAGCTATTCTTTTGATGATAAGAGTATATATTTTTTTATAAATAGTTATTTATAATGTTGAAATATTCATACTTTCTGGACCAGTAATAACTCTTTTTTGTCTACTTTATTTGTGATCTTGAAAAAAATTATATTTGCCTTTATTTTTGACAAAAAAACTATAAGACAAACACGTGGTAGTACTGCACGAATCATATGCTAATTTGCATCTGTGTTTATTTGCATGGACCTACTTAGTAGATAAGCAGGTAAACTGGCCACTCCCCCCAGTGCAACGTGTCAGTAGGTAAATAGCACCTCTCTTAGTATATCTGTCGTTTTATATTAGCTTCACCGTCTGGTATATAAAGGAATATGGTAGCACTTTTCAATCTAATCTCTAATCTGCTCTATCTGAGGGATACCGTTAATTACAACACATTTCCCTTCACTCTTCACCCTTGACTTGAAATGCATTTCTAAATGAAGCCAACACAGAGGTGCTGCAACGAGTTTGAACATTTTTCATGCAGCATTTAGCAGAACTATACCGTAGCTATATGTCACTGCTTTAAATAGGTGCTGCATCCCTTAAAAATGTATCGTCGCTGTCCAAAGAAAAATATGCATCTCCATTTTTGTCCATTTTAATTCTTATGCATGATTTGAACACAGCAGCTGCTGGAGAATTTCATGGAGGAGTGGACCTACAGAAATGGTCCAAAATTGCTTGGGGAAAATGTCTGGCTCCATTGACTTACATTAACATTAAATGAGATTTTTGGCCTCTCCTGAAATGTTACCATTTTGGAGATACTTGTTTTTCTTTTGACAGCAACCATATGCATCTGGAGTTGGAAAGGCCACTGAGACTGTGTTTTGTGTTTTGGTGAGATGACACTTAAATGTAGCGACAAAAACGAAGTTGTCCACTTGGTTTAGCTCATTTAGTGTCAGTTAGTTTCCATCAGTCTGCCAGGTTGCCTGACAGACATATTATTGTATGGGGACTAATCACAGTGCTGTGGCAGGCCTTAAGTACAAGTTATTCATTTTTTAAGCACCAGGGAAAAATCAGTCAACATATATGTCACAGAAAATGACAAAGAAGCCTCTAAAAGATGAACTAAATATAATAGAACTAAATATAATATCATCATACGTATTTATTGTCTCCAACCTTTGCCTTTATGCGTTTATTACAGCTATCATTCTTTTTAGGAGACCTGCTTTCAGTTTTTCAAAGAAATCTGCAGAGATATTTTTCCACTGTTTCAAAGTTCAGACTTGGAAACTGGCTGCATTTTCTGCATGTCATGATCCAATATTCTTTTCTGCAGGTGGATTATTTAATATCCTCAGAAATATCCCCTGATAATGAATAACTTAGTTAATGGCCATTTTGGCTGGACATTAAAAAAATGAAGGCTGGTCTCTGACTTTTGCACAGCACTGTAGGAACTACAATACATTTCACATCATAACTTCTAAATGCTGCACATACGGACTCTAATGAATGGTAAATCATCTAAATGAAGATGGACAGCTTTGCAGCTTCTGCTTTTTATTTTAATCAATCTGTATTTTATTAAATTAAAATTCACCATGAGTCATTGTTATTAAATAAATTCCACTAAAAATATCAATTATGTTACTCATTGTTGCATTAATGTTGCATCAGCAATAAATTCCTCTCATGTAGTCTTTTACATTAGTTTTTTTTTCTATCAGTGGTTCTCTTAAATACTTAGCAAAGAAAACTTGCGTGTTCTTATGAAAACATCCCCATGTTTTTGACAAACCCAAGTTTGCACTTGTGGACTGGTCTCTCCATTGCAAAACATTCAGGCACTCATTTGTGGTCATGGTTGTACCAGATGATCCACCTGCAAAAAGCATGAATAGAATAACTAGATGACACACATTGAGTTAGGCTTATGTGTGTCTGTGTTCTGTATGTAGGTCAGAATGCAGCACTGGTATGAATCCAGGAGGAAAAGATTTGATTGCACCTTTCAACCAAAGTCCAGCTGGTCTTTGCATGCATTAATCTGTCTATTACTATCAAATTGGGTTATTGTCTGGGAGCCCTTCCAAATAGACCGTTGGCATGAACACTGTCTAACTGCTGATGTGGTGATTTAGTAACCACAGCGTGCAAACCAATACTATGACCCTTCCATTATGTTGCTTTGCCTGTCTCACCATCTTTCTGTCTGCACGCAAGAACAAGAAGTAGTGGAACTGATATAATCAAGTAAGCAGACTTTTAAGTTCCACAGCAACTTTCTATACTAATTCACAGTGGTGTTATTGGGCCTCATTTAAAGTAAATAAGAGCTGTTTACATCTATAAAATTACGTTTGGTTGTTTTTTGTGTGTTTGTTTTTAATTACAAGTGCCAGTAATTCCAGACATTGCTGTGACTATAATCGTAAAGTGGTCTTTTGTCACTTGACTTCTATGTCCTTCACTGTTTCCACTGGATGCTTCCAGGTCTTTGACCAGTTTAGTCGGAGGCAGTGACCATTACAACCATAGATCTACTATCTGATCTACAGAACAGCTGTATCTCACAGATAAGCCTGCTGCTGTTACAAGAGCTATCTTTTTCCATAGCAGGGGCGGAGCCAAGTGTGTACATGGGTATGCTTTGGCTTACCCAGATTGATCAAAGACCAGTCTAGTCCAAGCAGTGTTCAGTTTTGCAGCTGAATTTGATTTCGTTTTAGTCTTAGTCTTTCTACTAAAATGTATATTTGTTTTGGTCACATTTCAGTCATTCAATCGTTCCTCCCGTGGACTGTTAATGGTGCTAATACTTTACTCTTTATTCTTGCTGGAGTTAGCTGTAACTTGCTTTAAGTAGCTTAATGTAGCTAACGTGCCTTAATTGTCCCTTGTTCATGTTAAATGAATAATTCAGTAGTATCTGAAATGTTACGAAGGCTGTAGGAATAGCTGTCTCAGTGATTGAGGCTTGAGGCAAACGAGAACACAACAACCAGTTCAAGTGGCCACCTCCCCAGTATATTCAGCCTGTAGAACAGAGTCAGCAGATTCCAACATTTTTACTGTTTCTTCATATGACAAATGATGATGAAGATATTAAGATAAATGCAATGCTCAACTTGGTGTTGTTTTTATGCTGTGATGAACGAATAGTTATCATCATGGTTTTTGTTAACACAATAAACACTGCAGTCAGATGAAGAAAAATACTGAATTGACTGAAGTGACTGAAACGTACCTAATAGCATGTAATACCTGTGTGAGCATGAATAACAGCTGTGGCTGGATTTGGCAAGTTTCTGGATGTTAGCCACATCAATGTTCAGTCACTCTTGCATCAAAGAATTGTGCAGTTGTTCCAGATTTGGTGGATTTCTGAGATTTGGTGGCACAGTTCTGAGGGGAGTTTCCTGTAGACTGGGATTTTAGCCACGGCTGCTAGACCTGTACGCTTCCATATACCTGCAGACTCAGCTACTTCCTTCACACTATGGTCTTTGGCACGCCCAAATACAATCACTCCTTTTAGCCAATCATTAACATCTGCTTTGGAGCCATCTCCCACGAGCGAGACATTCACTGCACTTTACCACCTCTTCTCAATCTATGGATCCCGTCACCCTCACCCTGCAGGTATTTATAGCCCCATCATCCTCTTGTAGCGCCATCTGCAGGAGAAAGAAGAGAGACCTTAAACACGCTTGGTGACTCATTTTTAGTCCTGTGAGCGTGTGTGTGTGTGTGTGTGTGTGTATATATATATATATACACACATGTATTAGGCTGCAGTTTTTAAGAAAATGACAATTGGTTTGTTTTCTGCTGTCATTTGTATTATGGTCAAGAAAATAATTATACTGTGCACCAGACTCTTCTCTTCTTTATTTTCTCTCTATTGATTATTTGAACTCATTCAAACATATTATACATGATTATGTCCGAGGTACTTTGTGTATGTGTATAATATATGATTATAAGTGAGTCATTCTGTATGTCCATGTTTCCTTGAAACAGGGCCTGTTAACAGGTCTGCTTATTCTCAAGGCCTTCCATGCTGGCACACACAGAGGATACCATATACATACCCAGAAGGCCATGTAAGGATGATACAGCATAATTCTACAATGGTAAAACTGATACAGAATAATATGATAGCTGTAATAAATCAATCCATCTATTATAGCCTTTCACATCTTATTAAAAATCTCACACAAAGGATTAGGCATGCACAGTCCATAAACATTGTTCATGCTTACTGAGGCTGTGTGCTTTAGCATGGCTTTTCCTTCTCCTCTTTTTGTCCATCTCGGTTGTCTAATTATATCTCAGTTATGTGATCTTCACTGGCCAGAACTTGTGCCTGTGGTGAGCGGACGCATGCTTTGTAATGAAGGGTTTTGCAGTGTTGGTTTCGTTTATAGCTAGGACTCTGGTCGACGTGCGTACACAGCCTTGCTTGTGTTTGGTATCAGCATAACCAAGGAAGCAGTCTAATAGGTAGGGCGATGCACTGCTGTCAGGAAGGAATCAGTAGCATGCCCTTGGGATTCTAGATGCGCACCATCTTTCTTTCATCTTGACCATCATGTGTGACGGTGGAACATTTTATACACCTAAAATGTTCCAATGGGAGTTTCCCATTTAAGCCCCGACAGCACAGTCTGATGCCCTGGGTGTGTATCTGACACATTCACGCACAGCTATGCACAGCAGGGGTCCATCCAATACCCAAAATTAGCAAGGGAGGATGGGACACAGCCTATCACAGGATGCAGCATGGGTTTTTATGTAGTTAAACAGTTTAAAGTTGGATGAGCTTTTGGTTTCCTTTGTGTATTTTCATAGCAGTGCAAGTTTGACAGTGATCTAATCGATATTTCTCATGATGACTGTTTCTGTGGCCTAAAAGTAATTTTTTTTATCATAGGTTTTGTGTGTGTGTGTGTGTAAGTAACAGAAGTCCCCACATATATTATTTTAATCCCTCTTAGTGGCTATAATATAGTGCCGTCTGAGTCATGTAACTAACTTACAGTGACAGCTAGCCAACCTAAAGTACAGCTTCCACACAACAGAGTTAGTTTTAACACTGGATGAAAACTAGGCCTACCAAAATAAACAAGGCGTGTGTTTACATGCACTTAATAATGCAACCACTGCAGAAAATCTGATTTTGTCAGTTTACATGCACTTGGGTAATGAGATGATGGGGAAACTCCATGTCTACACGAGTCAGGAAGGATTTCTGCTTTGCAACCAGCCAGAACTCACAGAAGAAGACATGTTGTAAACGTAATGTAAAATTAGATTTTTTTTTAAGGAGTCACTTTAGCTTGAAATATGAACATACATCATGTAGAAGATGAACAATATATACATCCTTTATTTGGTCAGGCCTGAATTTGGTTTCAGTGTCACTTAAAAAGTGCTTTGTTGCCATGCCGGGATTACTGCAAAAAATCCTGCTTGCCTGTTTTTGGGGGGTACTGTCTGTTTTTACACATGCACAGACTAAGAAGCCTGAAAGAAGTCAGAGTAAGGGCACACATGCACGGAAAAACCTGTTTACTGAGCTAAAATTCAGCTCTATTTATCAGATTTCTCAAACAGATTTTTATACCTTCATCCGTTCTTAGAAGTCAGAGTAATGCTGTTTATGTGACCACTTGACCCAAAATTATTACAGCATTATCAAGTGCATGTAAACATGCTCAGTGAAAGAAGCCCATATTCCTCTATATACATTATGCACATATATGCACAGATTTATTACAAGCGTACTATAAATGAAAAAGACATTTTTGGTGTTCAAAACACGTTTTTTACCTTCATATTTATTTTAGTGCAGATATTTTGTTTTTATGCTGAATGGCTCCTCTGGTTCAAACAACAAAGAATTTTATTGAATTATTTTTATTTATTTTTTTGCAATAATTTTATTTTACATATTACAGTCAGCCTCTTAGTTTAACATTTAACCAGGGATTAGTTGAAACGCTTGCTTTTCCGCTGCTTTCAGCTTTTCATTTTTCACTAATGCTAGATGTAAAAAGCTTTAATATTATATAACTTACTCCGGTTTATGGTTACACCAACCCCTCTGCAACCAGCACAGTACCTCTGTGTATGCCTCACAAACATACGTAGAGGCTGACTGATATTAAAGGATTGTGCCTGACAACAATCTTAAGGCTATTTGTCAGCTAATATAACCAAATATGACCAAAAGTCAAACAGTGTTCACTGGCATGATTGTCCATTAACTAACAGTTCTCAGCTGCTTATTAAACTTATATGAACAGCAGAAACTCACAAAGCCTTAATGTATATATATTTTTCTTTTCTGTTTATTTTTCTGTTATTTCACTCTTATGTTTGTGTTATGACATTATCATAATACTAAAGGTTAGGTCTGGTTTAGTTGCATGTGTTAATATTTCTGTGATGGTGTTTTCTTTTGACTTTTCTCAGTTCAGTCTGTACTGCTGTTAATGCAGATCAGCAGGTGGTCACTGTCAGTTAAGTAGTTTCTATAAAAAAGTTAACAGCGGAGTTTAAGCATTGACGTACAAAACAAACCACTAAATATTGCTGTTTTTTAATCAGGATATTTGCCATGGCTGTGGGACCTTGGTATCAGCTGATATTATTGGCCAACCAATATATGAACCAGACTATAAAAACAAACTAAAAAAACTACATTAGTATTGAAATACCAAATATGATTCAGTTACACACACACCACCTAAAGAAAGCACACACACACCACCTAAAGAAAGCACACACACACACACACACACACCACCTAAAGAAAGCACACACACACACCACCTAAAGAAAGCACACGCACATCTTTTTCCCCATATTTTAATATTTAAAACATTAACTAACAAAAGATTAAAGTAATTAAAAAGGCAGACACATAGAAAACTACAAAATAAAATCTAAAATTATATTCAGTCAAAGTTCTAGCTATACTTAAACTACTGTAACGGTAGCTTATCATTAGTTTGGTGAATGCTGAAAGAAAATGTTTTGGACTGAGACACGCGGACATGTCAGGCCCTCTCAGCCCCTCCCTGGACTCCAGTGTGCCGGGCCAGCTCACTCCTCAGCGGACAGCTTAAGCAGATTCTGCTTGTCGATCCTGAAGAGACGCCAACCCTCCTCCAGAGACAGGTCTAAGGCTCCACGCCGCTTGTAGAAGTTGATGGAAGCTTGGTTGGACTCAGCTACGATGAAGTGCATGCTGCTGCAGCGAGTCTTCACTGCTGTCTGTGGAAACAAGGTAAGACACTTTAAAATCTATTATGGAAAGTTTATGGTGTGTTTAGGTGGTCCTTGTAAACTTGTGAATGTAGAGCAAGAAAGTTACTTTTGAATGAATGACAAGGTCATGATATAAGTGGTAAACGTATGCACCACCAGACTGTCCATTCTTCAATACTGTGTGAAAACAGCCGACCAAACTCTGCTTCAATATCTGGTAAATAACACTTTACTCTCAGTGTTGTAAGTTATTGGGACATTAAAAGGGACACTCTGGACAAAACGAAAGTCATTGCTATATCTGTTTTAAACAGGGCTGAACAATTTGGGGAAAATATCTATAATATCGAGTCTTTCTGGCAAATATTGCAACTGTGATTTACATTGTGATTATTTTGTATATATTAAAGTTCAGGCTTGTTTTTGTGGCCAAAAAGACCAGAATATCTCGGTTTTCCAGTTTGGGGCTTAAAAGTGAGGTGATTCCCATTGGTTGTGTGATGTATTTGCATATAATGCACTGTAGTGTGAGATCACTGTGGCACGAAAGCCTTGAAAGGACACAAAAATCATGAATTCCATTAACCCAATGAATTGTTGAGGAAGGCAATTCTGCGCTATCGAATGTTGTATAGCAGGGCAAATAGCACTGCACACTGTATTTAGGCCCTTGTGTAACTAATAGGCATGCCTTATCAATAATAAATGTATTAGATTAGATGTAGATCAAAGTCCTATTACGTATTCAGAACATACCATTAGGGAAGAAGTGACTGGGTACTTACCTCACTGAGTTTTTTCAGGATTTCAGACCCAATCCCAAAACCTACAGAGGAGAAAGATGTTTAGAGGACTTTACACATACACAACACCCCACAATGATCCCACTTAAAGCCAATACTGACCCCTGTATTCATTCATCACAAAGAAGTCCTCAAGATAGAGCAGCTTTCCAATCCATGGGTCATACGTGAAGTAGTACATGGCAAAGCCAATCACGGAATAACCTGCAAATGATGATTAAACGTACTGAATGTTGGCTTGTTTGAGGAGATCATACACATATTTATGTATGCATAGGTTAAATGCATCATACATAAACAGGGCCACAGAGCTACTGCACAGTTACTACACAACTGAAGCTACAGTAGTACATACACTATCCAACGGATTCCATAGGCATGAGGGGAGGGGAAAAAAAAAAAAACATAGGAATTTGCTAAAAAAACAACTTTGACCCTCTAGGGGGCAGTAAAAGAAGTGATGTCCAAAATTGGGTCAGTTACAATAACAAAATATGGCCTGCTATCATATATGCACATACATACATACATATACATACATTTATGTATTTATTGGAATAACATGCTCATCTGCCATCATGCAGTCCTTTATGCCATTTTTACTGTTGTAATCCATATGCAGCTCAAAAAAAAACAGGACTCCAGAGACCAAAACAGAGCCCAGACCGGGGAGGGGGAGGGGGGTCCCCAGGTTTGCTTACCCTCAGCTGTCTGATGCTCAGTGGGGACTTCTGCCACAACACAGTGGTAGAAGGGATGATCTCCAAATCCATCCTCAAGCAGATCTGCACACAGATGTTCACCGTTAGATATACTGAAATCGGTTACTAGTACAACAGTGTTGATCTACTGTAAGGAGACTGGCTTCTCTTCCAAATTTTCTGTCCACCTTAAATATTGCAGCAGTGACCTTCTGCGTACTGTAGACAAGGCTGTAGTTTCAGGTGCCTGAATGCAACTGCTGCACCATTTAAGGTTGAAGGGAAAAGTTCAAATAAGAAGCCGGGTTGCCAGATTGTACATACTGCACCATTTAAGGTAGAACAGAAAAAAATTGAACCAAAAGCTCCAGCTTCGTATCTTGCAAATGTTTCTAGACCTTCTCACCTTTCTCAGTCAGTTTTACTTGGTCTTCCATTTCCTCGTATCTGGCAAGTTCCTGTAAATATGGGTGCAATAGTTATTTACTTCCACCATTCAGTTTTTTAATGAGTTACAGAAGTCTTGGGCAAACATTATAAAGTCCATATAAAGGCAGGAGAAGGTGACCTCAGCCAAGAAAAGCAAACCACAGGGTTTTTTGTCGTCAAATCTGATAAAGACAAGATGGAGAAAAGCCCACCATGAAAGTACTAATGACACCTTTAAAGACAAGTTCACACAGGAAGCTGAAGTCAACTTCTTACTCGCCGGCTTCTTGTTCGAACTTCCTCTTTCCACTGTAACTGCTGCACCATTTAAGATGGACCGGAAAAAAACATTCGAGTAAGAAGCCGGCCGAATAGGAACGGGAGGGAACAAAACCCACCTTTATGAGTCGCAGTATGTCAGGCACGTCTTTGGGCTCCGCTTTACGCAAGTTAAAATTGGCCATTTTCTTCTTTTACTCTTTTTCCCTTTTCTCACGAGTCCTCTGTACGTGAAGCGAAGCAAAAGCTGTTTCTTCATCCGCCTCCCAGGAGTTTCTCCTCCGCACTCAGACTGGGGTCTTTACCCTACTGTGTGGAGCTTACATGCAGCAGCTCTCCTGCCTTTCCTCCAACTCTTCAGTTAGCTTTTTGTTCTACATCTAGTTTTTATAGGAGGCTTGGGGGCGGAGCGTCTGCAGTAGAAAAAAAACCCTACTTCCAGCCAATAGGGATGCACGTTCCCCGATTGCGTCACTGCGCACTGTTTTCTTTAGTCACGTGCTTTGTGTCCTTCTTTGTACGTTGTTTTCATTTTGTGTAAAAAAAAACCTCGGTTTATCGGGATTTTCTGGATTATATTTTATAAGATAAAACTTCTGACTTATTATAAGGCTTAATTATAAGACTGGGACACTGTTAGACATGCAACAAAAACACATTTTGATTGCTACATGAAACCCTATAAGATAATAATGATACAATTCCAGATTTTTAAAAAATATCCTCTGCTTAATGAGAACAGTTTCACTCGACTGTTATATTAAATTTCCAGCAAAGCTTGAATGAAAAATATAAGCTATAGAAATCTAATGAAACACAGCTTAAAACCGCTGATCAAATCTATCTGACAACTGTGTGGGCGTGGCTAATGAGCAGCTTGATTGCCAGCTCTCTGTCCTACACACCGAATCTAAAATCATTATCCAGCTTTACTGTGATGCTGACCGGCACAAAAAGTCATAGACGAACAGACGCAGACAGGCGAACAAACGGACGGACGTCCACATGAACGGATGGACGAAACAGCGTGAATGAAGGAACAAACAGTCTGTGTTGATGTATGGATACAGGAGAATGAGTAGCCTGCTAGCTGCTTGGTTTTGCTGGTTAGCTTCTCTGACACTGAAACTGTTTTGTGTGGGCGGGGCAACCTTCAGCCTTGTGATTGGTTAGGAAATGTTTATGGCGCGATAACAAAGAATAGGATCCCCCAGTTTACATGGAGGGGAGAGAAATATAGTGAAATACAGCAGATATTTATTATGCTTTGGGGATATGTTCATAGGACACCCTTTGTACATGTAAATTGTGACCCAGAGGAACAGAATAAACTTAATCAGAAAGAAAACACAGATCTAGGTTCCCTGGGAGGTTGTAGTAATATCTGAAAATGATTTTTGTCCTTAAAGGCAAAAAATGTGGGATAGATTTGACCTTGTGTGAACACCATGTGTCATTAAAGGAGCACCCACCCTAAACGTAGTGCTTAATAATCATGCTATTCTTTAGCATAGTATTATATCCATCACTGCTGTATTCACATTTGCTTTCATGTTTTTTTAATAAAGTTTTTTTTCCTCAACAAGCATGTATTAAACAATTACATCATATAACCACTGGGAATACCTGCCAGTCCTGATTGCTGGTCTGTCTGGCCCCTGACCTATGGCGTAACAACCCAGCTAGCATTAGCATAACTCTTACCTCAAATGTTGACAGAATCAAAATGTAATAACCTTTCAGCACAAACTCAATGGAGGAGACAAGGTTTTACTTTTAGTTAAAAATTCTTGATAATTTTGTTTTTTAGCTTGTTATGTACACACAGTGAGTCAGTCCTGTTGACTTTATTATATTAGCTTTCTATCAGTACCGTGCTGTCTGTCTTTTTTCTGTCGTAAGGCTAAAAAATATTACAAAACAAATTTACCACCCCAATGCAGTTCCTCCCAGATACATCATCAGAAGGGGGATAATATCCACATACATGATCCAGGCTCCTAAGCCCACTCTAGAAACTACTGGTAGGATAAGAGTAAGCATGTTTTCAGCAAATATAGTGACCATTCAAATTTTCATTTTGGTCAGTGTGTCCTTTTAACTGTGAGTGAGCTGCGCGTATAGTGGAGTTAATACGGTAGAAATTGGGGCTTCGCTGATATTCCAGGAAGTGCACTGTCCTGTCCTGCCCAGTGTGAATGTGCTTGTACTGTCCAGGCCGAATCAAGACAGCTTATCGCTCTTCTACACCAGCCTACTAAGAGAACCACAGGACTCCAGCATGATTTCTCCGAGGTAAGAGCTGCACCTTGTTTCTGTTCTCTGCTGGTGGTTAGTAAGTGAAGCTCCTGGAGATCCGGCTAAGCTAACTTGGAGTTTTCTGACAGAGGGCCAGTCAGCTAACACGGCTGAACACGCCCTGCTGGATGATTTTTATGCGATTTATATTCTTCTTCTCTTTCATTCTGTTCATTTTGCTTGTTTATTCTTCTGCCGGATTTGTGTCCGATAACTCCGATTTCGAGATATAAGCTCAGGAACTCCGTGTTCGGTTGTGTGGTTTCCATACAGTCTCTGTTAAATGACTCTGCAGGAGAGAATGAGCCTGAAATGTGCGTCCAGTTTAAATCACGACTCGAGTCCATTAGAAACACCATATTAAACCCTATTAATGTCAGATCATAGCAACCACCAGCAACAACCCAGCAAGCGCCTGGAATGACACAGCAACCACCCAGCAACCACCTGGAATACCATAGCAACCACACAGAAACCACCTGGAGTACTATAGCAACCACTCAGCAACCACCTGGAATACCATAGCAACCACCTAGAAACCACATGTGATGCCCCAGCAACCACACAGCAACCACACAGTAACAACACAAGATGCCAAAGCAACCATGCAGCGACCACACAAGATGTCATAGCGACCACCTGGCATACCATAGCAATTACCTAGCATCCACCTGGAATACCATAGCAACCACCTAAGATGCCATTTCAACCTCCTAGTAATCACCAACACCCACCTGGAAAACTGTAGCAATCACTTAGCAACTTCCTGGGATATGGTTGTAACGACTTGGTAACATCATAGCAACCACCTGGAATACAAAAAACACCTAGCAACACCATGCAACACCATAGCAACTGTGTGGGATACCATAGCAACTGCCTAGCAGCTAAGGCGGGGATGGCCGATATAGTAAATTATTCTATCCTGATACTATCACCGCAACATTTTCACGTTTCATTTCATATCATACGTGTAACAAGATTTAGTTTTTCTGAACAATAAATGGATTGAAACACAACCTGCAGAAACACATACAAAAATAATATAATAATAATAATAATAACAACAACAATAATAAATATATTATTAATAATAAAAATAAGTCATAATAGTAGTAATGATAATAATGATGATAAACCTACAAATATTTATATTCAGATTTCAAAAAACTGCACTGAACCCAGTTAAAGGGGCTTAATTATGCTCACTTTGTAAGTGCAGATGATTTGATTGTACTAAGAAAAGCAAACTGTTTTATCACAATAACACTGCAATAATCTATCACAGTGATCAAATATCACCGTATTGCCTTCTTCCAGCAACACTTGAGCAACCACCTGAAATAACGTAGCAACCACCTAACAACACTCTAACAAACACCTGGAATAACATAGCAACCACCTAATAACACCATAGCAACTACCAGGAAAGCCAAAGCAACCACCTGAGATATGGTTGCAACAACTTAACAACACTTTAGCAACCACCTGTGATGCCATCAAACCACCAAGCATAGCAACTGCCTATCAACACTCTAGCAACCCTTGGGAATACCATAGCAACCACCTGACAACACTTTGCAACCACAGCAACTGCCTAGAAACACCATATCAGCCACTTGGGATAACATCGACGTGAGCTTAATCTGAGCAGTCCTTCTGCGTGTTCTTCGAGTTTAATATGGGACTTTTATCTCCTGCTCCGTGTTCATTACATCAAGCTGCATCTCAGTACAGAACATGGCTCAGATTACTGCCGAGTGAGTTTTGTCTCTTCTCTCTTATTGAGGATCCTGAAAACAGCTACATGCTTGACAACCAGAGCGTTTTCTGTGGGACCGGTCTGCCTGCAAGGGAAAGCTCCTGATATGGCTGAAGGTAACGTAGGCTACTCTGCTGCACCCAGACTGGCAGCTGTTATTGACTTTAAAGGTTTGGTTCACCCAAAAATCTAATTTACACAGTGTTCCCCTTCTTTTAAATATAGTCCGCCATTCAAGACACATTTGCTGTCCGATATTTTCTGCTTTAGTTTGAGCTGAAGGTTAAAGGAAGTCTATGTCACTCCAGAAATCTGATGTAGATTGGGTTTTTTGTTGAACCAATGTTTTGAGATGAGCATGAACAATAACATAAAACTGCATATCAGTGATTTTATGAGTATAAAGCAGTTACTTATTGAGACCCTTAATTTTTATATAGTAATAAAGACATGAACTGAATAGGGAATGATAAAGAATAGCTTGGATATAGCAGTTTAAAAGACACTTGCAAATCATTCTCATCAACTGATTATTATCCAGTGAAATGAATGAAGTGCAATATTGTCATATATAAGAATAGTTGCACCCAGAAGGAAGTGTGGGGTTGCAGTGCTATTTAGAAGGAAGATAAAGCTTACCAGGGACAATAAATGATGATAAATGTAGACTGATATGGGTAATATTTATTGAGCTACACATACAGAGGTAGTGTCTCTCAGTATGGCGTCGGGCCATCATGTTTGTTAACATAACGAGCCAGGCGTCTCAGCATGGAGTAGTTGACGTTCCTAATGGTGTCCTGTGATAATCCATCCCATGCAGCTTGAATATTCTCACACAGTTGCTGCAGATTGTGCGGTAGGGGTGGAGGTGGAGTGACACTAGGCCTTCCGGACGTGTGACACGTGACAACAAACCATTCATCTTGGTGCTGACCATGGTGGCTCCACACACAGATTCGTTGGTCATCTCCACCGAGTCAAAAGCTGGACTCATCACTGAAGATGATCCGCTGTCATTCTGAGTCACTCCATGACAGTCATGACACCATTGCAGTCTTTGGTGACTCTGACGTGGTGTTAAGAGCGGTCGCCTGCATGCATGTAGTCCTGCGTCGTGCAGCCGTCTGCCAACGGTACCAGGCCCAACAGGATGACTCTTGGAGGGCATCACTGCTCGCTGGATGTCCGCAATTGTGGCTGTTTGGTCACTCCATTCATGCCGGACAGTTTGTCAGTTCTCTCTCGCCATGGTTCATGTAGGTCTCCCATATTCTTCATGTCGCTGGTTTCTATCCACTGCTACCAACAGTGTGCTTTGGTAGTATCCGCATGACTGGTATGGTGTGCAATACGTTGATAAGACCATCCTGCTTTCGTTTCTGTCGGTTGACTCCTTCTGGGTGCAACTCTTTTTTTTTCCATGATGAGTGTATATTAAGTTGCTTTCTTCATGGTGGTTATTGACACAGTTATGTTTCCCCACAGGAAACTCAGACTTGCTTGTGACCAATGGTGTGTTATTGGTAAAAATTAATTACAGTCTAACTTGCCTAATCTAATTTGCGCTTAATTATCTCTGGCGGCACAAAAGAACTCATAAAACATCCTAATTTCTCTCTTTGCATGTGGCTTCATTAACAAATCAATCTTTCTTTTTGCAGTTTTTCTTGTGTCATGTGTAGAATCCTATATGTTATGAGATGAGAGACTTAGAGATGTTTAAGGCTTGATTTTGTTTTCCAGATCTGTGCTCTCCATGCATACTGTATTCTTCCTCAATTGTTTCTTGTCATATCGTCTCAAAAGTAACCGATGATTGGGATTACTTAATTTCCCATGGTAATATTCATTCTTAAGTCCAGCAGCAGCATCAGCAAAAATACACTGGTGTCTGTGGCATTTACAGTGTTGGAGACTATTTGAGATGATATGAGAGCCTGCATGCATATGAGAGCCTGCATTAGATTGGGCTGATTGACTTTGTTTTGTCCTTTGTCTTAATCAGTGTCTTTGCTTTGTCTTTTGTCGTAATCAGTCCGCAACAGGCTAAGGCAAATTGTAGGAGCATCAACGAACTGGAAGTAAGCATCACAGTCTATGTGAAATTTTGTGTTCTTTTCCCAGATCTCATGACACCTACCATAAAGTCACAACTTTAGATTTCTGTGAGACTTCTAGATCTTCTAGAACAAGTCACTGTAAATGCTTGCTGTGTTTTCATACTTCTTCTCTTGCAGAGACCATCAACATGCGCTGGCGGAGAGAGCATCACTAAGTAAGCATCTCGCTAACAGTCAGAACGAACTGCCTGTAAAGACGATGAAGGACAGTGAGATTGAGGTGCATCTTCCTTTGGGAACGCAGCCCTCGCTCAGGGAGAAATACCTCAACTACCACAACAGTGTCAGGTACCACAAATGCACCAGACGCCTGACAATGATCCACCAGTAATGATATAGTAATGCATTGAATAAAATTAATTACAACCCCATTAAAAACAAATGTGGGACACTGTACAAAAAAAACTGAGTGCTATAGTGTGTAAATAAGTTAAAATCTATATTAAAACAAAGATAGTACAAAGACAACTGAGAAATTCTGTAGTTTTTTAGAAAAATGTATGGCCATTTTCAATTTCGAAATGTGCTGCTGGCATTCCAAAGTTGGCTTGGGGAAACAAAAGACTTTTAAAGTTGTGTAATGCTAAAAAACATATGGAATCTCACTGCTTAATCAGGTTAATGTTCAACAGGTCATGACTGGGTATAATAAGACCATCCAAAACAGGTGGAGTCTTTCACAAGTAAAGATGGGGAAGGCCAACAACTCTGCAGACAAATAGTCAAAACTGCAGGCAAATAGTGCAGCAATTCAAGATAAATGTTCTCAATGTAAAAAAAAAACAAAGAACATTGATATTTAATCACCTCTGTTACATAAAGTCACTAATATCATTAATATATCATCATATCGTTAAAGTATTATCAGAGAAATCTCTGTCTGCAGTTGACCAAAATTAGGATCCCCCAATTAACATGGAGAGAAGTGTGGTGAAATAGAGCAGAATTTGGCAAGGTATTCATAAGACATAGGCTACATTAGAAATGGTATACTACATACTACTGATGTACTAAATCTGCCTAAAAGTAGTATGTAGTATGTGACAAAATTGAAAATCTGTGGTGCACTGAAGATACCCGGATGGTGTTCTACTCCAGTCAGAGTTTCAAGTGTACTAGTATACTATCTTGGTGGTGTACAGCATCCCATCATGCACCGTGGCCTCACCAGCCTTAGCCTGCTTCAGCCAAAGAAAATGGAGGGAACAAAATGCAGCCAGCTCCGAGTATAAATGTGGGTGTAGTGATTGTAGTGGGGTGTGTTTTCATCAGAATGAGCCTCAGAAAGTTAAATATACAGGTCTGAAGATTAATAAAAGGTTAACTCACTTTAGAGGATCCGTTTTAGAGTGAAATAGCCGAGGGTAGCTAACAGCTAGGCTAAACGTATTTCAGGTGAACTGAGCAGCGTTAGCAGCAGCTAGCTCTAAACAGTGGATACAGTAATAACAGCTCTGAGGTAAATGTGAGGTAACTGGTCATGTGACTGTATTAGTATACCACATTGTATGTCAGAACTACACACAAGGGACAATATGCAGTGTGCAGTACATACTACTGTAGCATGCAGTGTGCTCCCTGGAGCTTTAAGACATGTGGTTCTTATCATCACCATTGTTCCTTTAGAGTTCCTCTACAGTAGAGCAGTCCACATCAATCTAACTTGACCATTTAATTATCCAGAATTGTTTTTAAAAATCTGTGGAATTTTCACCCCTTAAACCCCTATAAGCTCAGAACGGCACGTACATTACAGTGATTGTACCGCGGTTGGCCTGGTGCAAAGCTTTTAAGAACTTGACACACTTAAACAGAATTCAGCAGATAGGTGTGGTCTTATGTGTGTATATTCAGTATTTCAATGTCTGAACAGCCAATCAGATTTCAGGACTCAAAAAGTTTATAAAACAATTTCTTTATAAAACAATTTCTAAAGATCTTCCCTTTGTCTTTATTTACTTCTAAAAGGTTTGGACGGATTTTGGAGGACCTTGACAGTTTAGCAGGTAATAAAGTTTCCACAGTTGTTATTATTATAAGAACCAACATATGATGGGGTCATATTCATTTGCTTACTGACAGCAATATGTTCCTCTGTCTGCAACAACATATGTTCATTCATGCTTGTTTTCTGCAGTGCTCATCTGTTACTCCCACACGTGGAATAAAGAGCTAGACAGATCCCCACTGTCTATCGTCACAGCCCTGGTGGACAAAATTGGTATATCATAATCAGTTTCACACTCTATTACTCTTTACAGTGGTTTGATAAGAACATTAATTATGTAGATTGTTCATAATATTAGTGTAAACTTGCTATAAATCATATTGCCATTATTTCCCAGACATGAGAAAGAACATTATCTACCCAGATTGTGACATCAAGTTCACAGGTCATGTGACATGGGTTGGCAAGACCTCAATTGAAGCCAAGATGCACATGACACAGGTAGTGTATGTACCTCTGGCAAAAAAAATACCACCATTGTCCATTTATCTCAGAATACAATCTCAGAAGTCAGTCAAGATGTGTTTGGTGTTCAGATTGTGATGCTGTAAGCTAGTGCTGTAGCTATGAGGCTAATTTTGCTAATAAACCCTAGTCAATAGTCACCCAGGTCCTTCCATGAATAACTGTCCAGAACTTGATCTAGGAAACGGAAATCATTTTGGTCAAAATAGCATGTTTTGACCAGTAGCATATTGCATGCCGAATTGCATTTGCTGTATGTAGCAGTTACGGATGCCTCATTGGAATCACTAGATATTTGCCCCAAACACAAAGGGCCTATTGATTATTTTGTGTTTAGCTAATTTCATGATAGAATTTGAATGTTGCTGCTACACTTGTACCAAAATGTCATAGCATAATTATGCATGAATCATCGTGCTCAATAGCCAGTCACCTTTTTCTATTGATGCAACACTTAATTTGATTCCTGTTAGTTTAATTTTAATTCAGTTAATTTATGTTTGTTTAATTTGCCTAATGCCACTTTGGCCCAATGAAGTACAAATACTGTTATTTGTATTTTGACTTTGTCTAATAGAAAGCACTGGATGGTGAAGGCTAATAAAAAATATTCAGCTTTGGACAATTAAAGTGTAGAGAAGTTGAATCAAATCAATCATAAAAATCATAAAGTCCTGAGCAGTATGGATCACACTATGGAACTTTGTGCATGTTGTTTAGCAGTTGCATGGCAGCATATCATTCATTCTGTGTGTTTCACAGTTCCATGATGGGGCTTATAGTCCTGTGTTAGATGCTACATTTGTGATGGTGGCTCGAGATCCAGAGAACAAGAGGTACAACCACAGAACATAATGACACATATTAGACAAATCTGTTGGTTGATGGGTATTGACTGAAGCCACTTTTCTTTATAATTTTAGGGCAGCTTTTGTAAACCCACTGAAACTACAGGGACCAGAGGAGGAGAAGATTTTTCAGCAAGGAGAGAGTAAGAGCTCTATATGTTTGCCATGTTCATATCTAATTTGTCCAGTTTCATTTTTACTTCCTCTTGTCGTGAATAATCTGTCACAATCTGTTACTGTCATAGTTATGGTGATAACTGTCCCAAATATACTAATACATACAGACATAACACACATGAGAACAAATATGCTGTTTCTGACAGTTAACAAGAAAAGACGTGTGGACCTGAGCACAGCCTCTTTACTGAAGGTGGCACCGACAGCTGAAGAAAGGACCATCGTTCACAGCCTGTTCCTCAACACTCTCGACCCAAAGTAAAATTTGTAAATACACATACACAGTGACGTGCTACTGAGATGCAGCACAATGTTCCAGGACATGCCTAGCAATTAAGTATTGTGTGTTTTTGTACATCATTAAGTCATATTCACTTACCAGATGTTTTCTTTCCCATGAAGAACAGTCAGCTTCCGGGGTCGAATCCTTCCACCCAACTCAGTGTGGATGGAGGATGCTAAAATGAAGGGCTTGGAGATATGTCATCCACAGGTGGGTCAAATGTCCACTAGTGTGAAGGTAAATGGACCACCTAAGCCAAGTTTGTTGTATGAATGTTGGCTGCTCAATAGATTATAACATAATTAACAGGTCAGGAGAGTAAAAGAAAAGGCCCATTCAGTTACTTTGTGGTGCAGCTGGCCCCGTCATCAAAAGATGGCGAGTGCCTTCTCTGAGTGGGCAGGATGATTCTCCCTCCCTCTCCCTCATTCATAAGATGGCCTTCCCTCCCCCAACTGGTTAGTAAGATAACCCTCCCCCCAATCACTCGTAATGATGCTAGCCAATCCAATTGTCTGTTAGCTGACTTTTAGTGCATTGTGAAGTGCAATCATTTGTCCAATGATAAAAGGTCAGGCTAGGCTTTACCTTCCCAGCACTGGAAGTATCATGTGATGGGGACCTGGATAAACTAAACTGGGGAGAAAATGAGGGACAATGCCAAAAATAATGGTGGTAATAATACTAAATGAGTAAAATAATAAACTAATAAAATTAACAGGATAGTCATTACATGTTTATGGTTTTGATAACACATAGGTGGGCATATATGTGTTTGTGTTTACGACACAGGAAAGGAACATCTTCAACCGGATATTTGGAGGCTTCCTGATGAGGAAGGCGTACGAGCTGGGTTGGGCCAATGCCTGTGCATTTGCGTAAGAGGCTGTCTTTTCAGCTCCTAAACTGCTGAGATGTTTTCACACACACTGACTTGTTGTAGAATCCTGTATTTACTCCAATGCTTGCTTTGCTATGTTCATCACAGTGGCTGTAGACCAACACTGGTAGCTGTGGATGATATCCTCTTCCAGAAGCCAGTAGAGATCGGCTCCCTGCTGTTGCTGTCTTCACAGGTAGGAGCTGAAATACACATAGCAACAGTAAAATGTCTTTTACAGGGGTGCGCAGTTAGTGGAATCAGTGGAATCAAATATTTGCTCCCATTTGACTGGTTTATTATTATTATATGGTTTTATAACAGGAGTAGTGTACACACCTGCAATCGTGGGCGCACACACACACACTGTTTGCACTGTTAATTCACTGAATCTGAACACTAAACCCCCCTCATCATATCAGCAAGCCGCTCAAGTGACCCTTCATCTTGTTTACATATCATTGTTTACATATTGCACTGCACTTCATGTTATTTATTCACTAGGCATGCAATGACGCACTTGGCCCACAGTTCAATTTGATTTGATTCTCAACACTCACATTTGCAGACTTCAATTAATGCAGTTGCATTAGATGCCATAATTAATAGAATATCTGTTCTGTATTGAAGGAACATTCAGTATATACGTCTACTGTTTAATATATAATTGCTAAACACAACAGCCATTGCATTCATAGGTATAAAATAGGTATAAAATCTTTTTTGACATTTTACATTGACATTTTACTGTAGCTTCACAGCGCTTCTATTTGATGGCCATCAAAAAAGCTACCAGACTCTGTTCAGTCCAGTTACAGAGCTGTTTATTGATACTATTTCAAGAACATGGAGCTAATTAAGCGGGATAGGTTTATGTCATTTGGAGAAGGCAACGATCAGCACTCATGTTCCTGTGATGTTTGTTCAATATATATATATGATTCCGTTTGGTGAAGCACAGAGAACTTGTTGGTGAAATTGCTTTTTCTCTTGTTTTATATTAAGCTTGAATAATTTAATAAGCCATACAGGGAGTCTTTACTTGATATAAAGCAGATATATTATTTGATTTATTAATCATAATTAAATCATGATTTATGATTATAAATTAATCATTAATTTAAGGGCATTCCATATCTTTCATTTGAAACTTTTACATTGAATCCTTCAGTAAATGAAGGCATAGAACTTTGGGTCTTCTGTTCAGCTCCTGAAGTCCTAATCAATAAGAGATTTAGTTTGACTCTATCTAGCTAGATATAACACCTGATTGGTTAATTTTCTGTGGGCAGTTTCAATAATTTAACCCCACCCAACATTGACCAATGAAAGAGCGCTCTCGCAGCTATGAGAAATCTATTAAATTCAAATGGACTAAAAATGACGGCAGTACTCACTGGTGCAGCCCTAGTGCTATCCTGTCCTCACTACACACAAACTACTTGTTTTTTTATTAGGTATGTTACACTGAAGGGGAGCACATCCAGGTCAGAGTTCACACCGAGGTCCTTGACCCCCTTACGCGGCAGCACAGCACCACCAACGTCTTTCACTTCACGTTCCGAGTGGAGAACACCGTTCCAGCTGTTGTGCCACAGAGCTATGGAGGTCAGATTTCTCAGTTGTCCAATCTGCCATGACAGTGAGGTTGATGATGATGAAGGACATGGAGCTTTATATTGTATTTTATGTCTTTTGTATCTCCCTTTAGAGTCCATGCTGTACCTGGACGGTAAAAGGCACTTTAATGAGACCATGAAGGGCCAGTGAAGATGACGAGATCTGGCCATATACAAAGATTGCTGCCAATGCATTGGAAAGCAGTATCGCACACTTTCACACGATCACGAGAACCTCATAATTCTGGTTTGCACAATTTGGATTCTGCTACAGAAATTGAAAACTGACACTTTCCTTCCACTGATGCATCCTTAGGGTGTTTGTAACTGTGGAGGATGAAGAAAATTCCCTGTTATTTTAATTGTTTTATGATGGTTAGGCCAGACAGCATCATTCATAAGGTATTTGTTTCTACTGCTCAATAATTCACCTTTGATTTATTACCTTTGGTTTATTTTTAAGAATGGTTTATGCCATGTTTATATAAGATAGCATATTGCGAATATTCTCAAAATGTACTCCAAAGATTATTTATGTTTGTGGGCGAGAACAAATGCTGAAAGTGTATTATTCTCATATTTATCTATACATGTAGATGCTCTTCTAAGTTACAGGCTGATTGCAGGCACAACAAAGTATTATACTTAGAGGTGCAGTACTTGATTTCTGGAGCACGATTGTTGATATTTGAATTGTTGATATTTAGAAGCTCCATGCCACAAATTCATAGATGCATGGCACTGGCCTGGCCAAGGCGAATGACACTGGCCTGGCAAACCTTTTTTGTTTTTTTGTTTTTAAATCTTTGGGGGTGTAAAACATTTTACAGATGTTATATGAACAAATACAACGATATAACATACAAACAATGCAACAAAGCAGCTGGATTAGCAAACTGTCACTACAATTGCTGCTGCAATGCTAATCAGTTGCTATCACAGACATTAGCACATGTGACAAAACAATACTGACCTACTGGTTCTGTGAAACAGCAAAAATAAGTTAATGTAATCCACCTGTTCAGCAGAAACAGAACAGCTTCCTTGTCCCTTCTCATGAACTCTCCATGAAGCTGAAAGTCAGCTGCTTCTTTTTTTTGGCTTCTTGTTTGAGTTTTCCCATTCCATCTTAAACGGTGCAGCAGTTACATACAGGTGTCTCAGCTTCCCGTTTAAACTTTTCTGTTCTGCCTTAAATGGTGCAGGCACTTAAATGTAACTGCTATACCATTTAAGGTGGAACCGGGAAATTCGAACAAGAAACTGGCAAATAGGAAGCCAGCTTCAGCCTGAACAACTCTAGAAGGTTTCTCCACCGTTGCCACCGTTTTTTTCTCAGTCTTTGTTCTTCAGATCTTCTCTTAGTCCGTTTCTTGGCCATCTCTCCTTTTTGCATGAGGAGTTCAGCATGTAACCCCTCGCCCCCTCCCTGTCCCATGCACAAGCACTAATGCTCTCTGTCACTGATTGGCTGGAGGAGTGTAGTGTGGTTCGGTCTGAGACACTTTGTTTATTTCCCATTTGTGCACACAGAACAGACAGCTAGTGGACCGTGAGGAGATATTCACTGAATTTGATCAAAAGTGTATCGGATTAATATGGCTTACTGCACCTTTAAAACTGTGTACTGTAGTTTATCTCATGTTTTTGGTTTGTAAATTATATCAACATTTTATATTTTATTTTATCAGCTGTACTGAGTTTACCCAAAGCATCCAAAGGCCTTCAGTCTTCAAGCATTTGTTTTAATGGATTCTGTTTTGCATATCGTCACCGCTGGGATAAAGTCTTGAAGAAATAAGAAATAGTCCACAGTTCAAAATCTCGAGCATAACTTCCAAATATTTTTTCTCCTTCTCTGTGAACTTGCTATTTTAGAGATACAGGTTATTTTCCCAGGCAGTGATGATATGCCATAGTGTTTTGCTGGAGCCATTGTTGTTTCTAGGTGAATTTTCACCATTTGCACAATTTCTAGCTCTGAATGCCAGCAGTTCTCAGACTGGGCAAATCCAGACAGAATTAGGATTTTACTCCTCATATACTTGGTGATTATAATACATAACTTACTGTTGATGTCATTTTGAAAATAACTAGTCATAACACTCCAATCTGAAATGGCTTCCTAACTGACAGCTGTAGTAAGTAACTGTATAGTTAGGAAGCCAGAATACAGGTAACCAGAATGAAGGGTTTAACCTCTTGTATGCCCAGTCAGTCCAGGTTTTACTATACACTTCCATAGCCTAAAAACAACTAAGCCAGTTTACACTGTAGTCCATGTAGTTACTGAATAATAAATGTTAGTATATAATGAGGATTTAAGAGGGTTAAAGGGGTCCTTAGCATTTTGTTTTTGTAGGCAACAAGATTAATTACTAACAGACCGCCATGTTTAGAGGTTATGTATGGGCTGAACCATATCTAATAACTATAAAGCAGTTGATCCACATAGTATCAGTAAAGAAAAATGCATTTTCTAGGATTTTGTGAGAGAGAGGGAGTGAGAGAGAGATAGAAAGGAGCTTTTTTGCCATTTATACACCAGATATAATAAACTGAACATAATGCAAGTGTCCTTCTGTTGAAATGCTTGCTGTTGGACAATGTTTATCCCATCTCCTAATGTGTGTTTTTTTTAAACATATATTACAGTTTTTAATAAATATCAAAAGTATTCAAAAAATGTTTTGTAGTATGTGTGTTAGTGATGTTCATTTAGGAGAGTGTTACATGTGAATGTTTTGCAGAGTAGATTTATGCGAATTAATCCCTTCATGTCCAGCAACAAAATTTAGAGTCGTGAGGAAAACTCAACAGCACATTCTTTAAATTGGGCTAAAGTGATGAAATTTTGTAGCAGTACCTTAGATGAACATTCAACACTAACTATTTTAATGTTTTTAATTATTTTACACACACACACACACACACACACACACACACACACACACACACACTGACAGATTGTCTGACATGTGCAGAGTGACCCAACATATAAGATTGCGGACATTCAGTGAGCAGTGATGCCCTCCATGAGTCATCCTCTTAGTGTCGGCACCACTGGCAGACGGCTGTATGCCTGCCATTAACACCACGTCGAGATCACCAAAAACTGCAGTGGTGTCATGCTAGACTGTCATGGAGCAGCAGATCATCTTCAGTCACGAGTCCCGCTTTTGCCTACGAATCCGGGTGTGGAGGCACCAACGAATCCGGGTGTGGAGGCACCATGGTCAGTGCCAAGATGAACGGTTTGTTGTCATGCGTCACATGTTCAGAAGGCCTGATGTCACTCCACCTCCACCCCTAACACACAATTTGCAGGAACTGTGTGAGAACTAACAATTGAACAATTGCATATATTGCAGATATTTTGGAAAATTGGTGGTGTTCCCCTTTAATGGTCTAGTGGTCCGTGCAGAGAGATGTACAGCAAAATATTACCCAAAGAAAAAGTAGTTTCTTAATATTTTAACATAATCAGCATTACACATAAGACCTCACGGGACATGTAGCTTCACTGTCCTGCTGGGAAAAAAGGCATCATAGACCAGTATGTTTATACCAACATATCAGCATTAAAGCACAACATATGCTAATTTGCTGGTGACCAGAATATTAACTTCCACTGCTGCATATCAGCAGACCAGCACTCAAAACCCAGTACATGCTGGTTTTGCTGATCAGCCATGCAGTTCTATGCTGCAGCAAGCTGGTCATTTTGGACAGTAAACTACATTTGTGACGTAAATGTCGTGACCTCTGTTTCACCAACGTTGTAACATTTGGACAATTAACTATTTTACATCAAGCCTCACATCAAACCCCAACTTTGTTTACATCGCTGCCAGAAAAAAATAGCATACACCAACATGGCTGGTAACCAGCAAAACCAACACAAGCTAGGTGACTAGGTAAATGAGCAGCATGCCAGTACGATACAAGTACAACAAGCTAAAACCAGTTTAAACCAGACTGGATTACATGCTGGTTTGTGCTGACTTTCTCCGGCAGAGATCTCAACGACTGAATTATCCATTTTGAAAATTCGGTGGATTTCCCCTTCAACGTGGTTTGAATAATGAACTCTTGAAACGCCTACATTCACTTATTTTTGAAGCGACAGTACAGAAAGTAAAGTAAAATGGTGAGTAGTATCGTTGTCAAGTTGATACTACAAATAACAGCAAAGTCAACACCAGAATTGGTAGTTTTGAGGGAATTTTACTTCTCAGGCAACCCGAAGGAGGAGTTTACTGCACTACATGGCAACCTAACAAATCTCGCGATATTTCCGCGGAAGGTGGAGCAGTATGGCAGCTGTGGTGCTAACGCACTGGGGAAGGGGACTTTTTCAGACTGTAGGTAATGGAGCCGTCGGCCTGCTTTCAACAAAGTTTCTCCGGGGTGAGTTAAAGTAATTCACTGGAAGTTTCTCTACATAGAAGGGGGAGAATGTCGGCCGGGTTGTCGTCAAATTCCAGGCTAATTGGGGGGGTGTGGCATGCAAACCCCCTCCAGCACTTTGCTGTTATGTATTCAGTGTTTCAGCTCCTTTGGTTGTGCTTAAACTGGTTTAGTTCTAAAGAGGAAAGCTCGGTCAGTTCTGAACAAGTAAGTACAGAGTGTAGTGTGTGTACAGCTCGGTGTCTTATTAGGATTAGTGGTAAACGTGGGAATACTAAATGTTGTGCTGGCAGCTGGTATACACATATCCGTAACATTAAAACCACCTCCTTGTTTCTACACTCACTGCTCCATATAGGAGCACGTTGTAGTTCTACACTTACAGACTGTAGTCCATCTGTTTCTCTGTATACTTTGTTATCCCCCTTTTACCCTGTTCTTCAGTGGTAAGACCCCCACAGGACCACCACAGAGCAGGTATTATTTGGGTGGTGGGTCATTTTGAGCCCTGCAGTGACACACAGTGTTGGGTTAGTGTGTGCCGTGCTGGTGGGAGTGGATCAGACACAGCAGTGTCACTCAATGTCACTGCTGGACTGAGATTAGTCCACCAACCAAAACTATCCAGACAACAGCGGAGGGCAACGTCCTGTGACCACTGATAAAGGACTAGAGGATGACCAACACGAACTGTGCAGCAGCAGATGAGCTATCGTCTTTGCCTGTACATCTACGAGGTGGACCAGCAAGGTAGTAGTACCTAATAGAATGGACTCCAGCAGCACTGCTGTGTCTGATCCACTCATACCAGCACAACATACACTAACACACCTCCACCATGTCAGTGTCACTTCAGTGCTGAGAATGATCCACCACCCACATAATACGTGCTCTGGGGTCCTGACCATTGAAGGACAGGATGAATAGGAGAAAACAAGGTATCCAGAGAGACAGATGGACTACAGTGTTAACTATATGGTATGGTAAGTGGAGCTGATAAAATGGACAAAGAGTGTAGAAATAAGGGAGTGGTTTTAATGTTATGAACTGGTGAATATTAAGCTTATATGAGTATTATAGAAAGATCAGCATCTACTAACATATCTGGATCAATTTGTTAAATCATACTGCATCTAAAAGTTGATTAATGTTTGTTGTGAAATGTTTGTAGGAAATAATGTTACACTGTAGCTTACCATGAGTGTCTATGTCTACCATCTTTTTATTTCTATAGTCCCAACATTTAGTTGATGTTCTATAAGATTGAATGTAAGATTTTTTTCCCAGATTGACCAAACCATATTGTCAAACTACGCATAATCTTAAGGTTATGTGGGACTAACATTTTTTAAAGATAGAAAAATATCACACTACGTGTCATCAAAAACAAGCAAAAACAATTGGGCTCTGTTAGATCAGGGGCACCCAGTCCTTGTCCTGAAGATCCACCACCTTGGATAGTTCAGATCCAGCACACTTGGCTATATTATTCAGTTGCCCCTAAAGGCCATCACTACCTGGTTCAGGTGTGGTAGACTATGTTTGGACCTAAACTCTGCCATGTGGTAGATATCCAGGACCAGGGTTTAGCACCTGTGTGTTAGACGTTCATCCAAGAAGATGTATCTCTATGAAATGTACTTGCGTTTAATCCAGCCTTCAGTGATAAAGAGAGGTTGGGAATTAGGCGTATAAAAAGATAATTGTTTTTGGTCCATAAAACTACACAAATGTAAGTGGAGCTCAGGGACAAAATTAATAAAGTGCAAGTAAAATGTATCTTCTTTATCTAATATGTATTTGAACCATTCGTCTTACACTGTTTTGCAGGGGCCAGACAGAAATCCAGTGTACAGTACATATCACGACCAGACCTACCAAAGCTGGCATATCGCAGAGTAAAAGGGAAGAGTCCAGGTGTGGTGTTTTTGCCAGGATATGGCTCGAGTATGAGTGGAGAGAAAGCGGAAGCATTACAGGACTTCTGCAAGTCATTAGGCCATTCCTATCTGAGGTAAATATATGGGATCGATCTGCACTACAGTACATGTTCATGGTTTTCATAAGCCACTTAGCAGCCTGATGGTGCATAGTCATAGTAAATTGCACATTTATGCATCCAGCAGTCAGCCCTTCAGCAACAGCAAACGAATGCATGAATGCATGAATGGATGTTAGTGTAGGATGTTAATGAGTTTGGGTGGTTTGTTTAGGTTTGATTATACAGGCCATGGAGCTTCAGAAGGTGTCTTCTCAGAGGGCACTATTGGAACCTGGAAGAAGGATGTTCTCTTTATGCTGGATGAAGTTGCTGAAGGACCTCAGGTGAAACTTAATCGTAGTGTTTTATCCTTTAATGCTTCTCCGTTTTCCTCCTTTAACGCTTTTTCAGTCTTGCCAAGTAACGTAGCCTTCCATGACCACTAGAGGTCACCCCTGCGGTGCATGCAGGTCGCTGCTGGAGTAATTTTCTTCAGTGAATGTTAAAAGCAGGTTTTACATTTTTATCAGCGCTGATATGGTTGGCGTAGTTTTCTTTCCCACTTTTGCCTTTTTATTTATGCATGCTGGCATTGTACACATGCACCTTAAGCATAGTAGTGCCTTGTAGGTCCCTCTTCTGTTGCATAACTCAACACAGTTCCAAACTGCTACTGCTTTCTAGTACATTTAAAGATTTTTTTTTACTGCTCCCAAACCTTTTAGAGATTCTGATTGTGTATGTCACTCATCTGGATTTATACATGGTTACTTTTGCTGGAATGTAGTCATGCAGGCACTTCTAGTTTGTGTAGAATTCAGTTCATTTTTATCAATGTGTATTGCTGTAGATCTTAGTGGGCTCTGGAATGGGAGGATGGCTGATGCTTCTTGCCGCTATCGCTAGACCTGAGAAGACAAAAGCTTTGGTGGGCATCTCAACAGCAGCTGATCACTTTGTTACAGCCTTTAAGTCGCTTCCTCTGGAGGTAAGAAGCAGGTACCATCATATGTCCAGATAAAACAAAGGAAATGTGTTCTTGCATGAGACTCAAAGGGTGGTCTAGGTGGTCTAGATATAAACCCAAGTCAGTCAAAGTCGTGAAATGCTACGATCTACATAAACTTACTGAGTCAGAATTGTTCACAGTGGTGGTGATAGGAACTAAAGGTCTGAAGAGTTTAAAGATATTATATCAAATATTTATAAACAATGTTTTACAGTAGTTTCGTGATGGGACGGCTGTATTTGCGTGTAGACATAGTTGCGAGAAATTGCAATCAGTTGCTAATAAAATAAGAATGGCGACAGGCCTAATCAAAATATAGTGAATTCTCAGAGTTCTTGACTTGTTGAATCATAACTGAATCGAGTCTTTAGAGTCATTGCTTTTGTTCGTTGTGCTTTTGCACATCAGGCGAGGAAGGAGTTTGAAGACAAGGGCATGTGGACGATCCCAACAAAAAGCAATGATGAGGGTATCTACACGGTGAGCATGGACTTCCTGAAGGAGGCGGAGAACCATTGCATCCTACAGAGCCCCATCCCTGTCACCTGCCCCGTGCGCCTCATCCACGGCCTGAAAGATGAGGATGTGCCCTGGCACATTTCCATGCAGGTGGCCGAGCGCGTGCTGAGTGGAGACGTGGACATCATCCTCCGGCGCCACGGCCAGCACCGCATGGCCGAGAAGGATGACATCAAGCTCATGGTCTATACCATCGATGATCTCATAGACAAGCTGACCACCATGGTGTAAGCAGTTTGATTGCCAAGCGAGTGGCATGTTCCTGCTCCTGGTTCCTTTTCCCAAACCCTCGCTGCCTATTTGTACTCAAAGATGTGATGTCGCGAAGACAAGAAGAAGAGGGCGGAAAAAAGAGGCAGGACTTATGGAGAGAAAGGAAAACGCCAAACCTTTAAACCCGGTTCCTTGGTGCCTTCACAGTGTTCTTTCTTCCTTTTTTATTTCTGTCTCTGTTTACTTTCCAGTGCTGTGTAGCTCAGCCCTCTGATAAAAGCTGCTCCTTTTTTGACAGAGTTGTTATCCTGGTCACTTAACACATTGTATTGGTCTCCTGTGCCTTTTTAATCAATAATAATCAATATATTAAGGAAATAAAGTCTCTTTATATCAGTTTCCTGGCATGTGTTTATATACCTCGGTGTTGTAAATGCTCTAGTGCGGGTTTTGCAGAAGGATGACCATATGATGAAACACTGGCGTAATAGTAATGACCACATAACCAATTTAGGCTGTTTTATGAAAATCATAGCTAATCTTCAGTTTTCTGAATCTCAGTCAAAACAGTCATTAAGTGTGAGCTATTCCCAAGTTCTTCATTCTATAGATTTATAACTGGCTAATAAACACCCTCGGTGGACTGAGAGTCCCACTGAATTGTTGCCATTAAATTAACCAACCGTTCGACTCCGTTTGCTCATAGTGACACACACATCGCGGTTGACCTTCTGTTGTAATCTATTCACACGCTTCTTCTGTGTATATGATGGAAGTATTGAGCCACTTGCTCCAGGAATCACTTGGTTGTTTATTAACATGTGATTAGAGTCCTGCACTCCTCCAGCTGTGATCTCACTCTCTTAACTACCAGAGTGACCTTTCAGCCGGTGACCGACAACACACAGTCACTCAGCTCTAAATTAGCAGAAGCTTAATGCTGGAATACACACGTCTTATTAACATCCTTGTACAGAGGAATATTGCAGCATTCTACAGTTAAGTGTTTTTAAGCAGTAGTACTACATTTATTGACTCTTACATTTATGAAGTTTGTGTGGATTTATGTACCCAAACTTGTTCAACTCCTAGAACTAAACACAATATGTTTTACTGTGCCTGTTGTATGCAAAGATTTTGTAAAAATAAGTTAACATAACACATCTTCTACAGGGAACTGATGTGTCAGAATGTCAGTTTATTTTTTGAGGAAACAAAATACAGTTCATATTTCATACACAGTTGATATTTTTTCAGCATTATATTACTTTAAGCAATGCACAGATGTGTTTTCTTCGTAGTAATGCGTCCATGCCTCTTCAAAAAGCAGTACAGGCTGAAATCTGGTTTATCACTTCAGCAGGAATCGCCTGAGACAAAACCAGTGCGGGCTGAACAGGTGGATTTAAACATATTGTTTTTTGTGACATCACAAAACCTGTGAATTTAACTGTATATGTGTACTTTTAATTCAGAAATGGCTATGAAAACCTATTTTTCCATTACATGGGTCCTTTAATATCTATTTTTTGGGGGAACAAGGGCTGTGCAAGTATCACAGTCACAGTAACCTAGATGACATGAGTTATATAGTTGACTGAACATATTAACAGTCATACTGGGTGACATCTTTCCTATACAGATGAACAAACTGACAAATGGATAAACAAATGAATTAACGAACGCTTGGTGGTTTACTTCACTTTCTTTGATTTAAACACAGAAAGAAGTGGAAGAAAGCTTTGTCAAGCTGAGTGGGCGGGACAATCTATGTCAGTCTTGTGATCGATGAAGGTATTGCTTACATTCATGTGAGCTTTGGGCGAAATATGTTGTCCATTTATTTGGTATTAGTTATTAAGTTATTTACGAGATATACTTTGCACGTGTCTTGTGTGTTCACAAGAGCATGATTAATCTACTAAGAAACAAAATGTGCATTTGAATACATTTATTTATTTATTTATATAAATATAAATAAATATTATTATATTAATAAATATTATTATCATTAATATTGTTATATGTAATGTGTTGCATTGTTTATTGTTTGCTTATTGCTGCTGTCTGAACAAAACCTCATCTCCACTATTGTCGTTTTACAGTTGTTGTCATATTTTGAAAATGTCTGTTGCTCTTTACATTGTTTGTAAATTAGACGATGAATAGACTTAAAGAAATGGCCCAAACTGACTTGGAAAACGTCCAGGTTCCATTGACTTACAATGAAAGTGAAGTATGTTTTTTCCTTCTCCTGTGAAGTTTCCATTTGTAAGTTTTGTTCTGACAGCAGCGTTATGCATTTATTCCTCTTAAAAATGAAGCCCCTTTAAAAACAAAGCATGCTTTTTCACTGGACATTCAATAGTAGAAAGGCCCTGCACCAACACAACTCAGTCATTGACCCCTCCCTACTAATTAGTAAAGATGGCTAAGAACAATAGCAACAATATCAGCTCCCAACATGTCATGAAGAACCCTTATCGAGCAAATCAGATGATGGATTTGTGTCCATATCGTACATTGTGTTGTACTTTGTGGGACTGTGTTGGGTAAGAGGCTGCAGCCTCTGTCTACAGCACTAATGTGCATAATCTAATTGGGCCTGGGCCTGGCTCACCATTACTGATGCTGAAGAGCATTGGAAATGACTGCTACCCTTTTTTACATGTTGTTTGGGCATGTTTGCTGGTGCTTCAGAATCCTTCAGCTACCATAGCACCATCGTTTCCATATCTTAAGAATATCTTAAGAAGAATGTAGGTAGTGCTGGGTGGGGGGGGTCAGTATCACAGTATTTTCCATCTTCAGTATATCACAATATATCACAGGGTGTGACAGCATACGTACAGCTTAGCATGCTAGCTTTGGGGCTAATATAACAGTTCATGGCTAGTGTGATTGATGTGGTCACTATAAAGCTTCTCTGTGGTTTTTCTCTGCTCTGCTGTTTTAAAGTCTTAGATGTTGTACTGTTATAATGTGGAAACAGTAACGTCTTTATATCTAATATGTGTGTGTATATATATATATATATATATATATATATATATATATGTGTGTGTGTGTTGTTTTTTGTGACATCACAAAAACAAGCTGTTTTTGCCGCCTTATTTACATGTATGGGCTGTTTTGATAAGAACCTGGCGATGCAATACGTATCCTGATACAGTGGATATGATTTAATATATTGTAGGGTGACCAGACATCCTGTTTTCAGGGTGCAGTCCCTGTTTTTTGTTGGCCTGTCCCCAGCTGGATCTGTCCCCAGAAATGTCACAGCTTTTTAAAGTGAATTAAAACCTCCTAAGAAAGACCTGGCAGCAGAGCAGACATGCAGGTGTGCTCATATCGGTCAACAGAGGGGGCTGCTGCTATCTACTAACCACTTTTAGCACTTGCCAGCCTAGTTTTACAGAATAGTGCTGTGTACAACCCCACCAGAAACTAGCACGTGTCAAGCGAGTCCACAGCATCACTATAAATGTCATTCAAGACAGGAGATAACCCAGGGGATTAAAAGCAGGGGTGACATATGGGACTTCAATCGTACTACCAAGTGATTTGTGTGGACATTCAGTTGACTTAAACGTAGCCATCATGTCATCTACAAACAGTCCATGGGTTTTAAAATCTACATCCCTTTTTGAGCCATATGTCCATATATGACATATGGCCTATGATGATAGTAGCTGTCTATGTCTCTCCAGAATTGGAGCTAGTCCAGGGGTGTGTTTAGGGTTTGGATCCTGGGCTATAGCCATGGGCCTTTTTTCCTGAAGCTGCAGGTCTTTTTTTAATGCCAGTATATATTATAAGAATATGAATTATGAGCTGACCGAATCTAAACGTATCCATGCCTCATCCCTGCCAGAGCCACTAGACTTTGTGACTCTTAATTAAATGCTATATTGAACCCTTATTCAACTTTAATGAACCATAGTAGTTTGACCTCTTTTTATGGAGTGCTCTGTAGTTTATCATAGCTTCACTGTAATGTATAATTTTCTGGCACGATTTACAATGTTACTCACTCAGTACCCAGTTTTATCAGTCGGCCTTCACCATAGTTTATTACAGTTCAATAACTGCCCTGGTCAAAATGCATGAAACTGGAATTGACTGAAAATCTGGTCAGCTTAATACTCTGTGATACGTTATGATACTCTAATCAGGGCCATACATTCTGAAATGTATAACCTAATTTCAAAACAACTGTCATAGTATAAAAACTGCAACACCATATGCATAGGTTTGCTAATGCTAACGTGAGCTGTGTGCTATTACGCAACTCGTTTATGTTGGAGTGGAAGAATCTAATGACTAATAGATTACAACACAAAATGAACCACTGTCTGCCACAAAACTGCATGTAGGCTAGAACTGAAAAATCAATGCTACGTTTTTGAGAAACAACATGGTATCACAAACTGTAATACTGCAGTACTCAAGTTTAGCAGTACAATTTTTTTTTAAACTTTACTAATGTTTATGTACCACATCAGAATCTTTTATTTCATAAAAGTGAGAAAAACAATATGAAGAAGCAAATGACAAGTAAGACACGCTTATACTACCTAAGACTAAAACAAGTATTGACTGACCACCCCTACATATAGACTCACCAATCTGCTCCCTATTCATCCCATCACTTTATAGCCCAGGAGGTAACCAGTATTGATGTTAACATATGGCCCAGCACTTATCTATCCACTTCTGGCACAGCCTGCACCGGCACGTCTCCTGAGACCTCCCTGTGACGCGTGTCTATATAACGGCCCCCTTGGACCACCAGAGAGCATGTGTGAGCCCCGCCCCGCCCTGAGCTGCATGGATGCTTCACTTCAGCATCTTCAGGCAGCGTGCACAGGACAGAAGACACCGAGCACTACAGCTAAATACAGCAAGTCCTCCAGCTAGAGGTAGGCCTTTTCCATCTGACTGTAGAGCATGTGAGTGTAGTAGTGCATGCCTTTTGCCGTGTAGCCTGTGTGCATGTAAACTGCTGTACTGCACTAGTTGATGTAACTGTTTGATAAATGGCGGAAGGTTATTGGTCCCCATTAGAGGGGTAAAGCTATGAGAGTGTGAGCTAGTAGTGCCTGGTTCATATGCGCTAATGCTTTAATTCTTTAAGTCAGTGACTGGAGTCATAGTGAACCACACCCTTTTCCAGCCTGCCAAAGTCAATCTGTCCTGCAATGAAACTGACAGTCAGAATGATAAAAAGCATGCATCTTTCTTAATATCCATCATACTGCTCTTCATTGATGCTACATATTAACACACATGCATATAGTTAAGGACACAATATGTTTTTAGCATGTCTGTTTATATATTTATATATTGCCTAATGTAAACTAACATACGCTTGGCTGAAATGACATCACTGACATTTAAAGGACTCATATTATGGAAAACCCAAATTTACTTCACTTCTTTTATGGAATACCTTATGGAAAGACCTTGTAATATAGAAGTATTAAAGTTTTGAAAGGCACCAATTTATTTCCCTCTAGTCTCGGAAAAAAAGCTGCAAAAACGGCCCACTTTAAATCAGTTCTTTTTGTGATGTCACAAATATCGACAAATTTATCCGACTATTCAGTCTACAGCAGTTCAGCAGTTTAGTTTTATGTTTTAGGCAAGACTGCTCTCTGAATGAAGTACAACAGAGGGCCAATCAGAACAGAGTTATTTACGTATGTCAGTCTTAAAGGTACAGTACCAAAAACAGCCATGTTTAGTTCAGAGAACATTACAAGTTCTACAGCGTCAGGGAATTAAATAAAGCATAAGACAGAATTAAGATAATAGCTCTTTAACGCAGCAGTGAGTGTACAACTATGAATGACTGTTAATGCAGATTTATGTCTTCAGATAGGCTACGTGAGAGTGATAAAAGCTACGAGAGCATGGCGAATAGAGGCCCTAGTTACGGACTGAGCCGTGAGGTGCAGGAAAAAATCGAGCAGAAGTACGATCCCGAACTGGAGAGTCGGCTGGTGGACTGGATCATCGTACAGTGCGGAGGCAACCTGGACAGACCACAGCCGGGGAAGCAGAACTTCCAGACCTGGCTCATGGACGGCACTGTGAGTCACCACACCGATGTTTCAGTTCTTTGGAATGATGCCTTAGATGAATCCCCAGAACCTATCAATGGATGGTTAAAGAGACCTCCACGTAATGTTTTATGCTAATTAAGGAAGGGGTTCTCTAAGGTATTGGGCGAATGACCCTAATTATACATGCTTGGGATCACATTTTTTGTGACCCCAAGACTTTCTAAAGCATGTATCTTCTAATATGATGTTTTAGGTAAAATGTTAACATAGTTTAAGTTATATCCCCAGTCCATACAGTCCATATATCACTGCTGTCCAAAGAAAAGCATGTATCTCCATGTTTGTTGATTTTTATTTTTATGCATCATTTCAACACAACAGCTGCTGTGTTACACTGTATGAAAATTTGTGTGACGGTTTCTGCCCTCTCCTGTAAAGCTACCATTTTGGAGATACTTACATTTCTTCGGACAGCAGCGGTATGGAAACTATGTTGCAGTAACTGCCCGTTCTGAATTCGTTTGTTTCTCCAGTGAATTCCACCTAATTTACATACGCACATATTCAGCTTACAGCAGTTTAGCCCCGCCCAGTCAAACTGAAATTATAAGGAGTGTTTCGACACTAGGAGCTTTTGGAATGAGATACAGCCAGTCAGTACCAAGCTTATGCACTGTATACTATATCAGTCAAGGCACAATCACAAAACCAACCATTATCATTGTTTTTGTTTTCCATTTCATTTTTGTTAACTTTATACATGAAAAGCTAAAATACGCTTTGTTTACATTTTGCTGACCATTGATTTTAAATACAGGGCATTGAACAAAGCCATTCTATGCTATTCTAAAAAATATTCTTAAAACTATTTATAAAAAATAATTTATATAGTATTTATTTAGATTTTAGAGAGTCACATATTGTTGCTCTCAAAAAAAGTCTTAATTTTGTTGTTTTCCAGTTTTTGACCTAGAATTTGCATTGTGTATGAACCTGATGATGAATGGAACAACAGAATTGCTCCAAAACTGTCAGAAGTAAAACCTCATAGCATTAATTTACATTAAAAGTAAATAAATTTTTTCTTCTGTAAATTCGCCATTTTGGAGATAATAGTTTTAATTTAGACTGTGAATATTAAAAAAAAATTATTTTGCATTGCAAGGGCTCAATTCGAACCGTAAATTCATGTTAGCTGGGGCTAATGTTGCCACAGGAATGGTCTCATGTCTTTCCGGACCGCTCCTGCTGTCACATGTGAGTGTGTACAGGGTTGACCTTCTGACATGTAAATGTAAATATGACGTACCGCGGTTCTTCTGCTGTTCTGTTTGCTGCTTCGCTTGGCTACAAATCCACAGGCCTACTTCCATAGGAAATGACTGCTCGCCTGTGGCCTGCTAATGTGGTAAAACGCTAACATATGGTAAGAGATAAAGAAAGGTTGGAAAATGGCCATGCAAAAATGAATTATGGCCATTTAAGTACATAAAGACTACTAATGTTATAAGTGGATCTCAGTGGAAAAAATAAAACACAAGAAAACATTTAGGATATGAACCATTTGAACACTTTATCACTTTATTTTAATGACGCTTCGTTATTTAAATAAAACTACCCACCAAATATTCCCTACTTTTCTACAACATGCAGTAGAAAGGGTGGGTTTGCATTCTGTGACAGTTTTCCTCTTTTTCCTCGTATCTCCTTGTTATTTATTGACATTTGAACCATAGAGGCTGTTTATTTAAAGGTGACACATTTCCAAATCAAGTTAAACCACGTGGGCTTTATTTTCATGGTGCCTCCAACTGATGCAGGAGGTAGTGATTGGAAAGAAGTCTGGTAATGTATTACCCTGTTGCTGTCTATGTTCTCTGGACCCTTTGCTGCTCTGTACAGATCCTCTGTAGACTCATTAATAGTCTGTACCCGCGGGGGAAGGAGCCCATTAAGAAGATCCAGGATACCAAGATGGCCTTTAAGCAGATGGAAAAAATCTCGCAGTTCCTTCAGGCAGCTGAGGCCTATGGAGTCATCACCACAGATATCTTTCAGACTGTAGATTTATGGGAAGGTATGATGGAATGATGCTATGACCAGCCTATCGCCCACCCTTTCAAACTGACCTTCTGTTTAGAGAAAACGCTGAACAACTTTCCGGACCCTGATTTAAGCAACTTATTGGACACTGATTTAAGCATTAGTTGGTCACTTTATTACAGACACCCACTTCATTCACTCACGGGCCACTTGAGGTCAGCTCAACCTGTATGACCACTTTATAGGTGTACTATTACAGACTGTAGCCCATCTGTAAGGTCAACGACCCTCTACCCCATTCATCACTTGTCAGATTCTGTTCACCATATATTATTTGGGTGGTGGACCTTTGGGACCACCAACCAATAATCTCCATGGAAGAGCAGCTCTGTGGTCAGAAACTGACCGCTGATGAAGGGCAAGAGCATGGCTAGGCCAAACTGTGCATAAACAGATAAGCTACACCTATAAATTGGAACAGCAGGGCAAGGGTTTCTAATAAAATGGCCACTTAGGATAATTTCCATGTGCTCTTGTAACATTAGGTCAGTTTATTCAGTTATAAGCCCTGATTCCTTGCCATAACATGACTGCTACATTTCTTGGTAACATCCACCACTACTAGTTTTGTTCCTTTTCTGGACTACAGGAAAGGACATGGCTGCCGTCCAGCGAACTTTAATGGCTCTGGGAAGCGTGGCCCTCACCAAGGATGATGGACATTACCGTGGTAACCGAGACTGGTTCCACAGGTGAGTTCTCAATGCTGGGAAAATTCAGAGTGTGGTGCTAAATCCTGTCTGGTTGAACCTGAAAGGTGGACTCACGCTGTTGTGTGAACTCTGAACCCTATTTGACCTCTGTCCGACAGAAAGTCTCAGGGTAACCGGCGGGACTTTTCTGAAGAGCAGCTGCGTCAGGGACAGAACCTGATTGGCCTGCAGATGGGCAGCAACCGCGGGGCATCCCAGGCTGGAATGACTGGGTATGGCATGCACCGCCAGATTATGTAAACCTGCCTCAAGGTCTGAGAGACCGCCTCGAACACCCAGAAGACCTTAATCTCCCTCAGCCCCAGCCCATGCAGAGCAGAGTCCACTTCAGTCACCTCTATGGCCATTAAAAGACGGCGTGAGGTAGAGCACTTTCCAGTGCCGGAGGCCAAGTTGTGAAATTCTATGCCTAAAGTTAATCAATTAATAATTAGCATGCTTTGATGTGTGCCGTTTTGTTTTCATTTCTGCTGTAAGATATTGATTTATATTGCTATATTATTTAATCTGATATTTATATACATCATTCCTGTGTTCAGATTTAAACAGCTGCCACTTTCTCTATATACGGTCAGTATTAAAAAAGTAATTTTTTCTGTTTTGTTGAACAAGATCTGTATTTACTACCTTGATTATGATGCCGTGCCAATTTCCCAAAGTTGCATTTAAAGAGTTATGGGAAACTAAAACTGGATATACGATAAGTATTGATCATGTGTGTGACTGGTTGATAGAATGCTAAGTTGTTTTGCTGATATTTAATTAAAATAAAATTAAATAAATTGCTTCCTTATCTTACATTCACACGTTTGCCTCACACTCTTATCCTGAACAATGTACAATGTCACTACATTAGCGGAATGAAACGTTAGAAGTCTTGCCCAACCACCCCTATGAGTGTAGCATGGTGTGCTTGCGCGGCCATGGAATCAAACTCCAACCCATGACATGGAGAGCGACTATATAGCCCCCCCCCCATATTATATATGCCAATGTTAATAAATAGTGACCTTTAAGAAGCTAGTAAATAATACACAGATGAATGACATTCTTCTGCTGTCTCAGTTTATGGGCACGACATATAGGTGGAATAGGCCACTGTTAATGGGGAACAGTATTATATGGGGTCAACAGTGTGACACATTTGATTGCATTAGCCAGTGGCATTTAGTACTGAAGTGTAACCAGAACAGTTAAATACGCATGAACAGATTTGGAGCCTATACTCTTCAATTCGACTGACTAAACTGTGAGTGCATAGTAATGGTTCAGAGGTCACCCATCATTTTACTTAACTCCCAGTCAAACCGGCCATCAAGCACATGTTATTCCTTTTTCAGCATTATGAAGCCTCAACAACGAATTATTGCCACAAATATATTTGTAGTGTGTCCTGTATTACAACAGCTTTTCTTTTCAGAAGACTTAGAGGTTGGTTGCATTTTCTGGTTCACACAGTTTTATCTATTTCCTTTTCTAGGGCTTCCTGACAACTATGCATCCTTTCAGACCCATAGTGCTGAGTTGTCCTCAGGAGTCTGAAAGGAAGCCCTAAGTCCTAGAAAAGGAAATAGATAATAGGAAATAGATGGAAGGATGACTGTGGATGCTTGAAGAGCTGAAACAAGAGTGGAGCATGATCATGTTGTCCTCTCTCTCAAAGATGAAAACTTTAAAGGGAACCCTGACAGTTAATACATAAAGGCCCCAGTATGGTGTACGTGCCCAATACAATTTATTTATGTTGTATAAACCTAACAAAATACTTTTTTATTTATTATTAGAAATAGACTAAACCATTTAACTAAGCTCTTTATAAAAGGTATCAAACTGGAACAGTATCGCTGTGGTCTGGGGTGGTGCCCTCAGGGATATATCTCAGTACCTTTCTGCTGAAATAGTATTTTCAGTGTTGTATTGACTCCACACACACTGTTTCATCTCCAGCCTTTTTATTTGATTGTTCTGTTTTAAAACAGCTGATTGGGTTGTGAAAAGGTACAAGTATAGACCTTGGCCTTGGGAAAAATCGGCACAGCTGAGCATGGAGCTTGAATCATTTGCATGTCTCACAATGTCAAACCTACTCACCAAGTTTCAGTCCTGTCACTACGTTAGGGGAATGAAACGTTAGAAGTCTTACCCAACCACCCCATTGGTGCAGCACGGTGTGCTTGCCCGGCCATGGAATTGAACCCCAATCCACAACATGGACCCACCGAGTTTCATTCCTGTCGGTTGATACTTTGTGTGCAACTATCTGTGCAATAAATAAATAATTAAGCATCTATACAACAGATAAGCAGTATATTACAGAGTAGTTACTGTGGTGCAGTGAGATATCTACTTGGTTACACTTTAACTAGATATTAAACACATGAAGCGTGTGCTTTCTACCATTCATTAAAAAAACAGTGGTCATCAATAATGTACATAGTTCCATATGGTCACCTTAATGCTGCAATCCTTCTGCAAAACCCACGACACATCATTTACATCAATGAAAAGCACAGCGGAGCTCGATCTCAGTGGGCTAGATTTGTTCCACAGTATCCAGCAAAGATAGTATAGTAAGTGCTGTTAACCCACCAGTCTGAATCCAGCATAAGCCCTGACCAAGGTGTCATAGCAACACCCCAAAACAGCTTAATATTAGCTCTGTGTTGGACAGCACAGGTTAGATTGTTTTGTGCTCAAGCAGTTTGTTGGAGGTGAATTTGCTAGAACATTCCCTGTTGATCATTATCTAAAAGCCTAATATACAAAGGTTCTGCTTTACCAAGGAGACACAGGTGATGTGTAACAAATCTGCTCCAAATAAGTAACCTGAGTAACAGCTGCCTGACCAATAGACTTCCTTTTAGGATGCTGTAATATCAGCACATGCTCGAGCTGCAGGTATTTTCGTGTCTGTGTGTTATGCTGACTTCTGGAGTATTTTAAGCTCTGGTTCTGGAGCCGATTCTTCACGGCATACCTCGCTGTACGGAACATGTTATTTGCCCGGTCTTTTTCCGTCCTCCTCTTTGTAGCATTGGTCCATGTTGCAGAGCAGGAACCTTCTGGAAGTAAGGAAAAGAATGAGAACTGTGTGTCCGGGCACCCCGGAATTCCGGGCAACCCTGGACATAACGGAATGCCAGGGCGTGACGGGCGAGATGGGGCCAAAGGTGACAAAGGAGATTCAGGTGAGAAAAGAGCCTGAAACCTGAAAGCTTTTTAACCTCACTGTCAGGTCACCACTGAACCCAGGTGAGTTCAGACAAGACTGACAGTGTGAGAAAATTCCAGGTGCATTCGAAATTCCATCTAATATTTACGAATGACCATGAAGTGCTGTTCGCATCTATGTATAATACAGTATTTACATGCAAATTGATTCTGATCTTGTCCATTTAATACAATACAATAGAACAAAAAGAGATTCCAAATATGTACTTCCATACAGGTTTTCACCACAAACAAAACAAAATAACCTGAAAATTCTCTTTTTTGTCTTTCCAAAGGTGATATTGGAACTTGCGGAGCAGCTGGGAAGGACGGACCAAAAGGAGACAAAGGAGAACCTGGTTAAATCTCTAAACATTTCTGATCATTATGTAACTTTTAGTTTTTAGGGTTTGAAAAAGTTCTTTTTAGAAATTGATTGTTTGCAGAAGTCCCACTTCCCTTATTTATAGCTCTGGAAAAATTTTAGAGACCATGTCAAAATGATCAGTTTCTCTAGTTTTACAGTTTCTCGGTTTGTGTTTGACCAAAATGAGCAGTTTTGTTTTATTCTATACACTACTGGAAACA
>CM067497.1:6041554-6074844 GCA_034552555.1 Semaprochilodus insignis
GAACCATGCTTGTTGTGCATTTCACCCCATCCACCGCTCGCCAGTCTTTCTGTAGGTCACTTGAGGTCATCTTACGGTGGTTAAGTAACATTCAAATGAGGTGGCGCTCATCACGGTCAATAGAGAGAGGTTTTGGCCCTCTGCCAGTCTGTAGCTGTGTTGTCCTGTGTGTTTGCTGCTTGACCTTGTTCTTATGAACCAGATGCTCACTGTATCTGCCAGTAAAACTAGAACCGAACCTTCTGTTCCTCACTAAGAACCTGCTGTACATGTGGAGATGCTGATTTAAGAAGAAACTGGAGTGGGGTCTTATTTATTTCCAGAGCTGCAGCTACAGTTGCTACCTTGTTGCACTTGTGCTAGCAGGCTAATTTACACTGGAAATAAACTGGAAACTTTCGAAGCGGCAGAATTTCAATTTCACCTCTTTAAGGAGAACTCCACAAATTTTTTCTGTATTTCTGCATTATTAAAAGGTTAAAATGTAAACCAAGTAATTCACAAAGTCATGGTTTGGTGTGAAATGTTCTTAAGATCACAAGATAATAAAAGTTGTTTTCTGGAGGTCACAACTTATTTGTCTTGGGATATCAAAATAAATTCAGATCAGAGATCAGAGAAAAGAACTTTTATTATCTTGAGATCACAGGACAATTAAAGCCTGATCTCAAGGTCTCAAGAACAGTCCAGAAAATGATAACTCATGGCTTCTCTGTACCTCCATAGTTCACAGAGTGGTTAAATATCATAACCGTCAATCTGCTAAAATGTCAATTTATATGTGGGAAATGCAACAACAACTAAAATATCAATAATATGATATCAATATTGATATGTTGGAACAGAACCACATCTTAAAAATAGTACTGGAAACTAAAAATAGAATTATTTTCATTTAGTGTTTCCCATACTAAAACCAATTAATCAGGTATGTCATTACATTTTGATGGAAAATTATAATAGAACTAAAATATGTCTTTAAAATACTATGATGAATATTGATCTTCATGACCAGGGACGTCAACTAACAAGGTAAAAAAGGCATTTTGATTTTAGATTCACTTTAACCCTTTAACGTCCTCATCTCATTTTTAACAACATTGTTTGTTTGTTTGTTTGGGGCAATAATTATAAAACACGTAGTCAATTTTAATTACATTAGCTTAGCATAGACACCTTTAGCATAAAAAAATGTTTGGTAACGCATGTTTTATTTTACCCTATTTAGGCTTCTTTTTGTTGTATAAAGTACATAATTCTGTTCATCAAAACCTCTGAAAGTATAATATGCAGATAAACTAAGCTTACCATTAGAAATTCCACCAAAAACAATCCACATGTGTGGAGTGATTTACTTGTCACTTGCTTCCTCTATGGACGAGAACAGTAAAGAGGTATCTACCTAAAGACTCAATTTAAAGACTAACATACCACCTACCTGCTGATTGGTAGAGATGGCACAATCAGGTTAAGTTCAACACCTCCTTTATTATAATATAGTGACTCAAAATGTGCTCTACCAAAAAGTTGAGCAGCAAGTTAAAGGGTTAAGTCAAAAGCATATCTGTTCTTTCTATGTACAAGGAAATCAGTATCCCTAGTAATCAAATGTAGGCTACAGATGGAGTCTTCCTTTATCATAATGTTTCTATTCAGATATCTGAATATTGCATGGCATTGCCTGCGTAGGATGACCTTCTGGTGTCTCTGCAGGTGCTTCGGGGATAGAAGGAGTGAAAGGACGGCGTGGAGAAACTGGAGAGAGGGGCCTACCTGGTAAAATGGGACCCCAAGGCTTCCCAGGGCCACTCGGTCTCAAAGGTGTGAAGGGAGATATGGGAATGCTGGGGCCGCGGGGTATCAAAGGGGATGTGGGGCCTCAGGGGCCTGAAGGACCACAAGGAAACATTGGATCCCAGGGAGAGACAGGCCTCCAGGGACCAGTAGGGCCTCCTGGGAAACCAGGGCCTAAGGGCGATCTTGGCCCTCCGGGTTACAGGGGCAGCACTGGCTATCGTGGCGACAAAGGGTCAAAAGGTGAGGTAGGAGAAAAAGGGCCTAAAGGAGACATGCCTGAAATACCTAAAAGTGCCTTTTCTGCCGGCCTGACCTCGCTGAGCAGACTACCGGACAGTAACGTCCCCATACAGTTCGACAAAATCATCTATAACCGGCAAAACCACTATGACCCCAAAAGTGGTCGCTTTACCTGTGCCATCACCGGAACCTATTACTTCACCTACCACATCACGGTTTTCTCCAGAAATGTCAGAGTGGCCCTCATGAAGAACAGCCAGAGCGTCATTTACACCATGGACAACTACCAGAACATTGAGGACCAGGCCGCAGGGGGAACTGTGCTTTACTTGGAGGCTGGAGATAAGGTGTGGCTTCAGGTGGTTGGAGGAGAAAATTACAATGGACTCTATGCAGATGATGATGATGATACAACTTTTTCTGGGTTCCTCATCTTTCCCGAGTGACAGCACGTTCAGGAGTGTGACAAACACCACGGTTCTGTTTGATATGATTCTTTAACATGATTCTTACAGCTACAATGTGATCCTTTCAAGTTATATACTTTCTACTCAACTATGTTAGCTTATGAAAATCTTTCCCATTGAAATGCATTGACTTTAAAGGGCACATCATCATTCTATATGTTCATTATATGCACATACATTGAGCCTTATTGTGAATCTACATAGATAATAAAATTTTACCCTGATCCTGATTGTGGAGTATACTGTGAATCTATGAATCCGACAGGCTGTCAATTTACACATTGCTCCTTTAAACTGAAAATTGAAAATCTGCTTGTTTGATGAGACAGTCAGTCATTACCATGCAAGTTTAAACAGGTTCATATAGTTGTGTTTACACCTCTAAACAAGAGATTGCCTGGGTTTGCTGCCTGAAGCATGTTATATAATAGTTAATACAAGCAAAATTATTTTTATTTGCTGGTTTAAAGTGACAAATTGGCCAAATTGTAACCATAACTACATCTTTTACAAACATATCTATTGACTTCCTGCAGTGCACTCTACATCTGTGTCTTCACTCACAGTCAGAACTGATACGTACTGATTGCTGGGAGCAAACACTGATGGACCAATACACGAAAAAGATACAAAATTGTGAATTTTATTAAAGGAGCAATATGCGAGTTTTTTTGTTCTAAATTTTTAAAATGAACTAAAATCACCACATCAACAGAATGTGGAGAAATATGTTAAATATGTCTATGTACTGTGTTGGAGAGATATCTACTAAAGTTAGAATGCTAGCCAGTTAGCCCCAGCCCATCCTGTCTTGTAATATCAGCTTGTACCTCAAGAGGTGATAGTTAGTCACTGCAGTGTCAAGTCTAATCAGTTCAACATGAGAGGATGATGAAGTAGCACTGCTGTCCTGATGGCATTTTCTGACCTCTTGTCAATCAGTTAGATCATTCAAAAGCTGGTAGCCAATGAAAGAAGTGTAAACAAAATGATGACTGAAGCTCATGGCAAACGACCATTATAACAACTGCTGCTGCCCACTCATGGCAAGAATCCATATCAAACAAAAGAAGTGATATAAATACAAAAGAAGAGCTAATACTGGCACTGATTTCCACCACTGGAGACACTCTTTGTGAGTAAAGGGATTAAGTTTGGCTGAACTCTGTTCAGCAACTGAATGTGTTTCTTTTAGACTGGTGAAGAGCGAGGAGAAGGGACTGTGCGTTTTTCAGATGATATGTCGGCCCCTATTGTATGAAGTATGAATTCAGCAGCTTGTGTGATTCCACAAATTGCTCCTTAAATTAAAAACCTTACAAATTGCACCTTTAAACTGATGAGGCTAAGGGGATACAATGTTGCTACAGAATACTGCACAACATGATGACAAATGAAATATAAAATGCTAGTATTATACCAAAATGGCCCTTTAATTTCTTTGGCAATTATTTAAACCCATTCATTTCTTACTCTATTTATTTGTGTTATGTAGACACAAAAACTATATATTTAAAGATCTCTTATTATTCTTTACTTTTCATCAACGTTTTTGCAGCAGACTTACTTTTTTAAATTCTTTTATTTCAAAGTGTATACAAAATCCTTAATGACAAAACGTACAAAAGTGAAGTTTCACGAATACAGGATAAACGAAGGCATATACCGTAGAGATGAATCTCAGGGTGTGGGGGATGCCGGAAGACGGGTGGGAAAGAAAATGATCAACGCCATGTGATACGAACGTGATGCGAACTATTATCCAATCATCGCGCAGGAAAGAAGATTCTATTAGCCAATCACCACGCGGGAGGCGGGACTCCACCGGCCAATCATAGCGCCAAAACTCCACTGCAACAAGTGCAGCGATGCTGTCCAATAGCGTCGCGTCTCCCGCTGCTATGGCAGTGGACGGGTTACTAACGTCGCCGTTGGAGAAGCAACGAACTTTTCCAGTTCTTTTCTCTGTGAGGAAAACAAAAGCGGCTGGAACTTACACATATCATATTTTCTTTCTAATTTAATCGGTTTTGTGAGGTAAACTGCACTCTTAGGTGTTTATTAGAACACTTTGTCGCTTGCTGATAGCGTTGTCTGTCTCCTTTTGGGCTCCGTGGTCGGTTCCAAAATGTAGGTTCGCCTCAGTTTTTGTTCCGTCGAGGTGGGATGGACGATTCTCGTGATTTTCAGCGGACCCTGGACTTCTTTCCTGGAGGATATCGGTGTTCAATGGCTGACAGAGGAGTGAGAGGAGCCACGCAGTTGGTGTGAAGAGGCTCAGTTTCATTTATCGACAGGGAAAGTATGAAAAAGGTACGTTGAAGTTTATTTTGTGCTTCTGTGCTGCTGCGAGCTAACAAACGGTTACAGAGACGGACACAGAGAGCAGGTGTAGTTAGTTTTGGACCTCGCTGTAGCTAGCTGGCTAGAGGAGGAGAAGGAGAAGGAGGAGGGGGTATCTTCCAAGGAGGGGTTGCATTGTGTGTGTTACTGCCCCAGAAGCCCCTGTGGTTGTTATAGTGATGGGCTGTCAGACTGCAGGGGCTTGTGGGGGCGGGTGAGGTCGTCCGTAAGGAGGGTTATGGAGACACGTACTGAATTAGCTTTACAAGTACATAGAAAAGTTTTTATTGCTTTGCTTTAGAACTCAGCGGGGCATTTAATGACCTCAAATGTTGCCCTCCCTTGCTCTTCTTTCTTTGATTAAACTCACTGTTAAACAGATTTCTTCTCAGAACATTCAGAATTCTGAAATACCTGCTCTATATAAGACATTTTGTGCACTGTTTGTATGTGAAACCTTCATTTTATGATGTGATTTGATCTCCTGTATATGACTGGACTTTGAACTGCAATCTGTATCTGGTGAATGAAGTGTGGGAGGTGAAGCACTCCTACTTCTGAGAAGTCAGTGTTCAAGAACGCAGAACTCTGTTTATATCACATTAATACAGATGCATTGTTCAGTTACTGTGGTCCTCACTGTAGAGCCTTCCTGAAACACTTGGTTCTCCTGCCTCAGATCAGCACATGGGTTAATGGGATGTCCTCCTCCTCCTACTCCTCCATACTTAGGAGAAGGGGCTGCTTCATCCACAAATAGTTACGCTGAGGAATTTTATTTCTTTCTCTGCGCCTCCTTAGTCCAGACAGCCATAACTTAAAGCTAGCCTCCTTCACTCCCACTCACTGCTGAACCGCCCTATTACCACACACATCCACATTCCTGCAGCTGTCCTACCTTGTCGTCAGGCTTTTCAACTTTTGAAAGTGACAGTAAGTTTACATGTGCTATTTTTAACCCTCGGTCTGCTTTTGTCTGTACGAGAGCTGTAATTATATGATTCAACAATAACAATAACTTAGATCTTACTGCGTATATATATATATATGACAGCAGTTAGTAATTCTCATGATCCAGTTTTACAGTCTGTGGCAGTGTATTGTTATAGCTACCTGTTGCACTTGCATTTTATGTTCAGACAGCCTTTCTACGTACTGAATGCAGGTCATATTAAAGATGAATTACACTGATATTTCATAATAATTCTGCATAATCCAAGAATGTAGTCAGTCAGAGTGGTAGAATGTGAAATATGTCATCATAGAGAAACTTACCAGTCAGAATTTTCCACAGTATTGGTGATTGGAACCAGATGGCCAAAGATTTTAAAGCCTCTTAAAACCTTCTCACAGAATGCCTTGGCCTCTAATGGTAATACATACATAGCGTGACGCCTGAGACCTGGTTTTATAGGGGTCGACCGATATGTTTCTTTAGTGCTGATACCAGTATCAATTATTAGTAAACAAGAATGGCGATAGATACTGTACATTTACCAAGCAATGTTTGTAGTGTGTAAATTCACAAGAATGCAACACAACTAACATTAAATGTAAGTCATATAACAACATTATAAATATAAGGTGCTTAGAGCTTATAAGGTGCTTAGAACATTACACATGTTTAATGTCACTTTATCATAAACAAATGTTTTAAAATGGCCTAAAAAGCTTTCAGCAAGGTTTAATAGTCAGTGAGCTTAAAATGAGGGCTAAAAACAAATGCATGCAAATATACAGTATTATATTTACGCAGTATAATACCTGGCAGTGCTGAGAGGGCACGAATCAGCAGCGGAGCTGCCTTTTCAATATATGAGTGCAAGTAAGAAAGCCTAGACACAGACTAAAAACTATATAAAGCCTAGACACAGACTAAAAACTATATAAAGCCTAGACACAGACTAAAAACTATATAAAGCCTAGACACAGACTAAAAACTATATAAAGCCTAGACACAGACTAAAAACTATATAAAGCCTAGACACAGACTAAAAACTGTATAAAGCCTAGACACAGACTAAAAACTGTATAAAGCCTAGACACAGACTAAAAACTGTATAAAGCCTAGACACAGACTAAAAACTATATAAAGCCTAGACACAGACTAAAAACTATATAAAGCCTAGACACAGACTAAAAACTATATAAAGCCTAGACATAGACTAAAAACTATATAAAGCCTAGACACGGACTAAAAACTGTATAAAGCCTAGACGCGGACTAAAAACTGTATAAAGCCTAGACGCGGACTAAAAACTGTATAAAGCCTAGACGCGGACTAAAAACTGTAAACATCAGAGCAGTCATGCCATAATGCAACAACAATGAGGGAGTATGAATGTTAATGTGTTTCATTGTTTTGTTCAACCAAGAATGCATTTTTTGTGATCACAGTAGCTGGGTGTGTTAAATGCATCAGGTGTTTTCTAAGCTACATGATTTGATGGAAATGGCCCGTTTAGTCTAAGCTGGTGCCTAAAGGTGGTGAAATATTTGGAAGTAGTGAGCACAATGTGCCCAAATTATGAACGATGAAACTTATTTATTAAATGTAAAATGATGGGTTATGATTTTATGAATAATTAACTGCTTTCTGGAGCCTTGTCTTCATAGTTGGCCCACTGAGGTTTTTGCTGTAGAACTGAAGCTTTGTTCTCTCCTGTGTCTCTCACAAAACTTAAAAGTTTTTTTTATTTATTCGACACGGGGCGGGACACACAGACAGACTACAGAAGTGCTAGTTGTTATACTCAATGAGTCATCGACATTTCTATGATGTAGATGGGATATTGTGTGTGCCAGACTACAGAAGTGTATTTTGTTAATCATAGTTGCTCCTGATATGTGCATAAATTACAAAGGGTGCTATCACTGGCAAGAAAGCAAGTTCATATGCAGATTACGGTAATGGGAATTAGTTTGATATCAGCTCAGATTATCGGCTGGGCCAGTTAACCTGTATTGTTTTATGATAGCTTTGTGATAAAGTTTTGGCCAATTTTTTTTTTTTCTTTTTCATGGCGAGGTGGCACACGCAGTGCAAAGTCACTCAAATAAAACCTATTTTGATTCTGCCATTATCATCACATATATCACATATACAGTTCAGAAGATTATTTATTTGTGCATAGTTTAATTTTTTTTAATTTTTTAAAAAATTTAATATTTCAAATATATTGCGACCACTGGCTCTGATCACCAGAAACGTAAAAAGCTGCTAAGTTTCTCTAGAGTGCACTATTTCACATCAGAGTACTGTGAATGAGTTTGTTTGCATGAACGATTGGATAATGCAGAAAGTCTGAATAACTGGAATTCACTCCACAGCTTGTATCTTCATAGAAAATCATTGTCAATAGAATAGGACGTCCTGGAGTAGCCGTGCATGGTTGCCATGTCCAGTACCAAGCGTCGACTGGAGGTGTATAAAGCCCCCCAGGATTAAACTGTGGAGCAGTGGAACTGGTGCTCTATCCAGATTCATTGGGAATGAGCTGGAGTGGCATTTGTGCTCATCCAATACCAGTACCTGCACTTGTAGCTGATGCTGTCAGATCATCACAGCAGTGGTCCAAGTTCTAGTAGAAAGCCTCTCTAACAGAGTAGAGGCTGTTAAGGCAGTAAAGGTGGGACAAACACCTTTTGATCTAACACTCCTCTGTCCTTTAGGTACTTCCCTCAGTTCCTAAACATTTGTAAGTCCTTTGTGAGCAGTTGTGTTCAGAGAGGTTTTGTTTCTAGCTAGGCCAGAAGACCACCTAGTTCAGCTTGTAAATGAATACCTGAGTTGATGGCAGTGTTACTAAGCTTCCCATGCCTGCGGCAGGGCGTGTTTCATTCTTACACTGGGTTTTCTGTTTCACCTGACAAAAAAAGAGGATCTGGGTCATAACATGGTATGTAGTGTGAGTCGCCGGACGTCAGCAGTAAATCGCGCTCGCTTTCAGTGCAGATAAGTGGTCTTTCTGCTAGCGTAGAATGAGCGGCCTTTTCTACTCGGCGCACTCATGTTTGTGTCGTGCAGATGTATGAATGGAAGTGCAGACTCTTATTAAAGTCCACATAATCAGATTACGTCTGGAAGCATTGCACATGTTCGCTTGTGGGTCAGAGTTTAAGACAGTGCTCTGCAGTCTGCTGAGTTTACTTTAGTTTGAACACACAGAAACTTAGCATTTCTGGAAGCTGGAGGTGAAACTGCACCACGGTGAGTCAAGATATGCATGATGGCAGCTTTGCCATTCACTTTCATCTTTGAGCATTTTTCAATGTAGCCTCTATCTTCTGCATCTGCTGTGTTTGGTTGATCACCACAGGCGATAGTTTTGACACCCTTCCCTGCACGGAAAACCCAATGAAATGAATCACACTTATTATACAAACCAACAGGCACGTGCTGAAGCTACAGGTGTGGCAGGTAGTGATTAGGCTGAAAAAATGCTTACAGGTTGTTTAAGACCTTTCACTATTGTGCTTCCCATTATTGTCTCATTCTAGTTCAACTCGAGGCCAGCATAGACTGCATCCTTTCTTACTGATGTGGCCGGCTGGCGTGACAGGCTCTTCTAGAAAAATAACTAGAACTGGAATGGTGGGTTAATGTTATGACGTTTGCATAGTTGAGTATTGTAATACATGTGTCTGGAAGAAAAGGAATCACTCCTATTAACAAAGTGAACGCCTTCATTTTATGATGCTGATCAAGTTATACTTTAAGATTTCATTGCAGTCAGGCACGATATCATGCCGGTTAATTGTTGTTCAGAGCTCAGGGGCCTTCTGTGGAGCTTTTACATAAGACTTTATTGAGTGTGCCTGTGCAGAAGAGCGCCTCTGCTGCTGAAATAAGGCATGGATAATTAAGAAAGATAATGTTATAAAGATTATACAAGCTTTGTGTTTGTCTAAGTGAGTAGGGCTGTAGATAAATCGTCTATGTAAATCATAATCGCTGTATTTCCAAATCTCTGACGTGACATGTATGCTCATGTAGTGCCCACCACAGCGGAGAGCGGGGCTCAAACTAACACGTTTTGGGTTTTTGCCAATTCATTTTAAAACTATTTGAGCAAGTAAGCCTGTCGTAATTATTACATAATTGCTTGATTGCAGTTATTGTAGATGATCACGGCTATTTAAACTACTGCAATCATTTTATACAATCATTAGGTTTTATAATGGTAGTATGTTGAGAGATGCAGAACAAGAATTGGGTGCACTTGGTTGACATGTTAGCATGTATAAAGTGCAGCATTGAGCAGTTTGTGTTTGCTGGCCATGTAGTAAACTAATGTTTTTATTTTATTTTTCTTTGCTCATATTTTCAGTAAAAACTCTCAATAAAAAAATGTAGCTGATTTGACTGTAGACATGACCGCTAAGACAACATCTGAATGTGTGTGGAACAACGTAGTCCATCATTTGGACCATAGAGTCAGTGTTAGCTACTATATAATCATAGTTAGCTATAAATTCACCATCACTGTAAAGAATGGACAACTTTCTACACAATTAATCATTTCACATTAAACTCCTGTAAATTACTTTAGGCACATCTCAATGACTGTATTATAAAGAAATTTGAAGTAATCAGCAGAGCTCCTCTTTAAGCTATCTGTTCTTAGTAAGCTGCTCAATTAAAGCTACAAGGTAGGACTATAGAAACATTCCCTCTCTCCTGCTGGACGGGATTTGCCATCTGGCTGAGAAATCATAAAGTAAATTTCAATGAAATGTCTAACAGCATTAAGGGAGAATGTTTCAGTGCCACAACTGAGCCTAACACAAGTGCAAAAGTACAAAAGTCAAAACAAAAATATATACATAAATATATGAACACATGAACAGATCATTCAAACGTGTGGGGCAATGTTCACTACCAGCAGGTCAAGACAGCGAGTGCAACTTTTCTGACCTGGACTTCCACGAGACATTCATTGGAACCAACCTGTATGTACGTCTGCTTCTCTACACCCGTGCCAACCTGGACTGTGCATGTGCAATGCTTCCAGATAAATGTATAGCTTTCTGCATCCTAACAATGTTCCAACATCAGAAAGCTAATCTGCCAGTTTGGTTGCTTTTGCTTTGGTTGGTTTTGTACTGTAGTATATACATACAACAGGACAGGGGTGTCCAGTCTTGTCCACAAAGGGCCGTGTGGTTGAGGGTTTGCATTCCAAAACAGCAGGAACACACGTGATCAGTTACTGAAAATGGAGAACACCTGATTAAACAAAGAGACTCAGGAGTGTTTCAGCTTGTTTGTAATTAAAACCTGCAGCCACGCCGGCCCTAGGTGGATTAGATTGGACACCCCTGCAATACGGGTTGCATGACTTTTGATTTTTAAGGTCGACAGTTATGTGATGAAAGTTGAGTCAACGTAAAATAATGATTAAAAGCACAGGAGAAGGGAATGCTTTGCAACAAGTGATTTATAAAAGTCTTCATAAACAAACTCCCCAGGTCAGCTCTACCTGGCCTATCCAACAAGCCCTGGATTGCATTTCCAAAGGTACAGACCCCAAAATCAGCGACTAGTTGACATCAAGCGGAAATGGCAATTAATCGTAAGCTAAAATCATTGTGACGGCCCTAGGAGCAAGATTAATACTGTACATTTATAGATGGACAATATTTACACAGGAACTGGTTTAATTGTAACGGATAGGGGGTGTAGATTTGGGAAAAAAAGATTTGGAAAATCAAGGCAATACAGTTCCATTCTGTTGTCTGAATCAGAAGAGCTTTTGAATCTAAATGCATAAAAATATATGCCTTAAAATAAATATGGTTAAAGAACAGACTGTTAATTATGGTGAATTTATTTTTGACCACAAAGACATCATGAATTGAAAATCTGTCTTATTGACATTTACATCTGTAGTACATTTTAATGACTCAGAAGAACTCTACATTAAAAATAACCCCTCCGTGAGGAGGCTGTACTTTAACCTGACCTGCTCTTGTTGTGAGCAGAAATGTTTTAGATGAGGAGATCGGTCACTGGTTGCAATATGAATGGGAAAGCTTGGAACTCATAACATAACGTCTGCTTGTGGATAAAGTCCCGCCATTCAAGAAACGGAGCCGAGCGGCCCACTGGTTACTGGTTCGTTGTGGAGATCTGTGGAAGTGCAGTAGTCAGAACAACCTGAACTTAACAGACTCAAAAATGTATAGTAAAGAAAAATAGATAGATATGAGACAGATATATATTAAGAATAAGGTAGTGGTGGCAGCTGAAACGATTATAAAATGCTGTTAAAATGTCAATAATAACATGCAAATAACTTTGTATACTGAAAACAATATGATACATCAGAACTTACTAGTGGAGTAAGCAGATGTGTTACGTGCAGCTTTGATTGTCCACATGTTGTACGTAATCCATAACATGAAAGTTTCACTGTGTAAAGCCAGCCTTAAGATTACTTTTACCTTTATGATAAAGTTACTTTTATGGCGCTAAAGCAGTGTGAATTTTGAGAACTGTTATCTGTTAGATAACTCTTAAAATGTGGCCATGGGAATACAATAAGATAAGGCTGTTCTCTTTAAACCCGTTTAACTGCAATTAAAATCCATACTACATTTTACAGTGCATTGGATTGAGCCCTGCTCTCCCCTGCTATTTTGGAGGCATTTGGAATAGGCTGATGTGAGCTGTCAAAGACTTTCCGATTAATCCGACAAGGAATTTTGAGACATTTTCAGTTTGTGCAAGTTATGCAACTGTGTGTCACCATTATTAAAATGTCATGTTCAGGATGCTGTGATGTAACTATAGCTCAGTTTATTTGTCCCTATCGTATGTATTAGGAATTAGGTGCCGTGAGTGCTCCGTAAGTATGTGTGTGTAGCCCTCCTCTCAGGGAGTTTAATCTGAGCCAGGCTCCAGCTGGTAGCCGTGTGGGGGAGCTCTCTCTGAGCTCTTAATTAATTCCACTACTGTGTTTATCAGGCGAGCGTGGAGCCAAAACCAAAGAGAAAGAGAGAGGTAGCGCGTTAAACTTCAAGAAAGTGCAGCCCATGTTGGCAGATCTAGGAGGTGTTCTCGGGAGTAAACTTAATTGCATTCTTTCAAAGCAGTAGTCAAACAAAGGGTCAGATGTCAGGTCCTTCCTCATAGCTCGTTATAACGAGGTGCTACAGGGCGTAGGCAGCTCAGCTTGAAGTGGTAGTTTATGTTCCGGTGTCTGCATAGCTGAATGCGAACCATGGTCCAAATCAATTTCTAATAGGCGCAGAGAGTAACAGCGATTTAGTTTGGAATAGTTTGGCTTCTGTTTAGGAAAAGCTCTTGAATCTGTCATGGCAAAGAGAGACAGGGTCAGGTCTGGTCTTTCAAGCCTGGAAATCTGGAGAATTTATAGGTTTGAAGATGCCAGTCGATCTGGCCTAAGTGCATGTTTGTTTCCTTTTTCCACTAATGAGGGACACAATGGGATGGAATAAGGGAGTTAAAGCAGATCAGCCTCTTTAGTCGGATCCCGCGCCCCCCTCCCCCTGAAGCCCCGTTCTCACAGTACAAATCTGGAAGAAACCAGGCAATTTGTTGCATTAATCACAATGGATTAGCGCCTTTTTATTGCTTAGTCATGCTCACAAAAACCCTTCATCAAAGCCGACTCCGCACCAGCCTACGACTTCCACACCCTTAGACTGGGGCCCTTCTCTTACAATGTTAAACTGCATGGTCTACATACCTTAAACTTAAAAGAAGAAACTACTGCAACCACTAACTCTTGACGACACTTAGCCTCCTCTTGGTTGCCTAAGCAAACTATACACTGCCCTCTTTTAAAGCCTGTAAAAGTGCTCCATTCATTATTCATTCATACCAGGAAAGGGCAGCATTTATACATAAAGTCCACAGGCATGATGGTTACGCCCGCGGTCAGGTAAGGTCAGCTATAAATAACCTCTTTTGGGATTTAGAAAAACACACTTCATTCCCATCCTAACACGTGTCTCATTAGGATCAGAACGGTATATCAGTAATGATCATCTCAGTCATTGTTAACACTAGATGGTGTTAGTATGATTCTAGTTTTAATGGTGGGCCATATTATCAAAGACATTGTGGCAAAATAATATGTACCCTTTATCTAATTTTTATTACATGCACATTATTGAACTTCTGAACTGCACAAGAAATCATGTCTTCTAAATTCTAACAGTTGGCTTTCATGTAGTCTTGCAGGAAAATTCATGTTCTAATTATTGGCTTTTGTATTTTCTTGTCTTGCAGGCAGCCCCATCAGATGGAGCTTCGTCTCTTGACGAAGCCCCCCTGTGTTATCCATCACATGTCTGTCCTGACATTGAGCCTGAAGCCCCAGGGATGCCTATCTGCAGTTCCTTCCATGTGGAAAAGCTGATGAATCCGGTTACTAGCTGTGAGAAACGTGGACTCAACGGACTGAACTCTCAGCCTTGGTCCGGCTCTGTGATCACTGATGGACAGTCTAAGCCATGCCCCACTAGAATTGTGCGTATTTTTTCATCGCAGCACAAGTACGGCATGGCAGGTACTGAGCAGGCTCCTCTTCGAGGCCCAGGCAGTGGCCCGCAGGCTTGGGCTAGCCTCTCTAGTCTCCGGGTCATGGGCTCCTTTAAAAAGCTGCGCTCCTCTGTGCTCCAGGGCATCCAGAACAAGGGCAGTGCGATGGGAGCAAGCCAAGAGAAAAGTTTCTCCTCCATGATCACTGAGGATGGCAATGGTTTCTTGGTAACCAAGCGAGATCCTGGACAGGTTGTTGAAGGCAGTCAGAGCAGTTCAAAGGAGATGCCCACAGTAACCAATGGTATATCTACAGCTACACGGAGGGTTTCAGATGAGGAGGATGATTATGAGGAAGATGGTGAAGGCCTACAGAGGAACTCTCACTTCTCAAGGAGTATACGCAGGGCCTATGGAGCAGGACGTATTTGCTTGTCGGACAATGGGGCTAAGCGGCCAGATCTCACCACTCAAGAACCTTCTTCTCGTCGCCGTCCCTGTAGCTCTGTAGAACCCATTGGACCTGATGTAGACCTCACCCTTGAAGAGAATGTCAAGGCTTTGAGCAGACTAAGCAAAAGTGCTGACAACTTGCATATGTTCAAGAGTCCTTTCAAACGTAAAGCTCCCTCGGCTCAGCCCCAGAGCCCCAAAGCTTTTGGTACCTCAAATATCCAGAGAGCAGCTAGCGTTACCTCCGTTGACATGCAGGAGCACGGATCAGGCCGGGGAAGAAATCCAATGGGAATGCGGGGGCAAATGCTAAAACTTGTTGGCAGCTTAACAGATCTTTCAGCCAATCGTAAGGCAAGTCCTGGTCCCGTCACCAAGGCCACGTTGTCTGCTCTCAGCCAGCTCCATGATGACTACTCCCGCAGGACACCCTGCATCCCTGTTAGCGAGCGCCAACGCAGGCCTGTACCTGCACACTCCCAGACAATCGACCGTCAGAAAGTACAGGTTGATGTTCACAGACACACCCCAGACATAAACTCCATCCCCTCTGTGCCCCTTATCTTAAGCTCCTCCCATATTGAGGCAGTGGAGCATTCCAGCCCCAAAGCACAATTCTCTGGTTCCCATGAGCAGCTCCCATTGACCACACCAGGTTCACCTTTGCATATACCTGTTAGCCCTCTCATGGGGAACTGTGGGACTGTGGAGGAGCAACATCCCCTCATGCCCCTTCAGCATGAGCAGTGCATGAGCCCCAGCCAGGAACAGACACTGAACAGCATTAAAGTAAACTTAGAGGTAAGACAATCAGTGTGTACTGTTCTAACGCTTTTCAGTTTGTGTGAATCTGCATGTATGATGCATCAGGCAGCAGTGGTTGCAAGCTAAAGGTGAAACTATAAAATTACTGGTTTGTATAGGACAACATGCACTGATTCTGTCTACTGCTGCATGATTTGAGATGGGTCATTTGTTGTGAGAGTTTGATGAAGGCAAGGAAATATGTATCAGGGATGTTGTTGTAAATGAAGAGATTGAACATGGCCAGTTTAGCAATATTGCATGTTGCTTGAATGCATTCTAGCAAAACTTAGTGTAGCAATATAAAGGAAATCCAGAAACGGTATTTCACAGTAACAGGAGTGTTTAAATTATGTTAGAGTATGCTTTACTGAGCATATTGTTGATTTCAGCAGTACATAGAGTATTATTACTATGTATTTATTATTTATTTATTTATTTATTTATTTATAGTTTTGTGTGCAGTACTATGGGTTCTGTTAGATCTGTTTCAAATGATTAAATTGTAGAAAACAAATTATTATGTATTCTGCCATAAATATTTGAATTATGTGTGCATGACATGTACAGCACTCTGTAAAAATCAGGGACTGATCTTCATTAACTTATATTCCAGTTATAATGGTCATTGTTTTCCATGCTCTTGTTTCTGGCATGATTTCTCAGGGCATTACCAATAAGATAATCCATGTGCAGAAAGGAAGGGAAATGTCAGAGAAAAACAGGGGTTTCCAAAACTGGAGGCACTGATTGGTTTTACTCAAAGGTTAACAAGAGCTGATAGACCATCAAGCCATCAAATAAACAGTACTTTCATCTTTTGAGAGAGAGATAATCATCTTGCATATGCAATGAGAAAGTTAAACGGAACCGGGTGGAAACACTGAAGACACAGAGAAATTGACCTCTACATTATAGGAGACCACCAAGACGGCCCTATCAGATACACAGTACTCAAACCTTCTTACATCAGTGGACTTGCCACCCCAAAGTGTAGACATCGACCTCATGAGAAGGACAAACTACTATTATTAAAATACTAAAAAGGACTTAATACTATATATATATATATATATATATATATATATATATATATATATATATATAATGTGTATGTGTGTGTATGTATAATGGTGGTTTTGGCTGGAAATGAAATTAAAAGGTTTCCTTGTAGAGACGGTACTGTTGACCTGTGGCACAGTGTTTGCCTAGTGGCAAGTATCCTCCCCATTCAAGAAGTACCTTCCTTTACAGGTACTGCTCTCCACCCAGACCATAATATAATACCTGAATAGACAGAGATAATAATAGTGTAGTGTAATGTCTATGTTAACAGAGTTACTAACGCTACTGGCTTTTAGACCATCTGTAATGACCAGTTAAATAATTTAAACACGTAGTCATGAGAAAAAAAGTATGGTATGTAGGTAAACACAGGTCTGCCGTGTGTATGTGGAGTTGGGGTTAGTGTGTCCTCTCGGTGCATACCACACTTGTTGCCACGTGCCAGGACTGCTTGTACTTTTTCACCCTAAAGTACACAACTGGCCTATCTAGAGTAAGTTGATGAATCTGGTGGCTAGCTTTGAGGTCACTGATTATATGGTCTCTTTGACCTTTGCTGTCGGAAGTGGTAGGTGGCAGCGGAGACAGATTTTATTGAGTGAGGTATATGAATTGATCAGAGCTTACGTCAGACGCAGGGTATTGAGCTGTGACCTGTACTTGCCACCATAACCTCACCTTTTGGCGGAACAAGCCTGCTTCTGATGCCAAGATCTTTGAGGAATATTGGCCAGGTTTGCACAGCCTGAAAATGAACAATGTAGTCTATTAAGCCCAAAGCTTTGACTGGGAGTCCTTTCTGTCAGACTTTTTCTCAGCCCATTGGGCGGCTCACTTTTGTTTCCCCCATTCAGTTGGAGTTCTTACGGCAGTAAACACAGTCACATGGGTGGCTCAGCTGTGCTTCTTCCGAGAGGGAGCTTGTAGGGTTAATGATTAGTTGATGTTTATGATTAGCGAGGTTGCTTAAGCACTGCTCCCGGACCTGAGACTGGACATTTATCAGCCTAGGCTCCCCTAGACACCAGCCCAGGGGTCAAAGTCCAGTAAGCTCACTAGACCAGTGCTGGCATAGCGCAGGTCGCAGGAGGCAGCACGGATGTCTGTTCCTGTGCCTTAGAGAAAAGCTGCGAGGACACTGAGAACTCTTCTGTTTGTGTCTGGAAGTGTGTGTGTTCATGTGTGCGTGTGGCCATGGTGCTGATTTACTGTGTGCCGTTTCAGTGCATCTGGAAGACTCCGGAGAGAGACGCTGAAAATCTAGAGGTAAGCAGCCTTTTTTTTTCTATGGCCATGTTACATGTATAGTTGAACTCTAGACGTTCTCTTGAGCGGAACAGTGTTATCACAAGAGCAGGCAAATCGGTTCAGCTAAGCCATCAGTATCAGACAGGACAATGTGGGGAAATCTTTGCAGTCGTTAAGTTGTGTTTCACAGCGTCTATAACAAGAAAGTAAGCTGTTTTTCTTAAGTACAAGCACTCTGTTTCCTGGAACTGATGTTTACTTATACAATCAATGAGTGATGAAAGCATGTCTTTATAAGTAGCCTCATGCTGACTCATGAACGTTCAATGTAAACACTGGATTTGATATGCTGCACTGTTAATCCAGTGGGCAGTATGCTGCTCATTTATTAATTCAAACATGGGTATGGTCTGTAAATGTGTAAACATTACAAACTGCTTAAGTCAGCATTAATTGCATGTCTTGCAAGTCATCATTGCAATCACGTGCACTGATTTTGTTTTATTACCCTCTGCAATTACTGTACACGTGTCAGAATTATTGTCATCGATTAGAGGTAGTATTGTTTCATTATTTTTCATGTGCCACGTGATTATGTATTTATTACTTTTAATCTATTCATTCATTCTGATCTGTTGTTCGTTCAAGCATGTAAACAGTAGAAAGGTTTGCACTTAATTATACACAAACCGAACATTTTTCCATTATTAAATATGAAGAAAAGTAGCATTACTGAATCAGGAGGAAAAAACAAAGGTCAAATGTGTCTCCTCGCAGGATTTCTTATTATTACGTCATGTCTTTTCGCATTAACATCATACACACAAGCTCAAAAAGAATGTCCAGCTCGATGTTTAAGGTCTGAAATCCAAAGTCGGCATTATACTGATGAAGATTTGATGATGAAGAACCTTCAAGTTATCTTTGAATGCTCTTTCAATGGGCTTGTAATCATTAAGATCTATCCCCTCGGCGACGGGGTCCAAAGCACAACCTTCATTACAGTATGTTCCTACATACTTTGAAACACCTAAACAGATTATGTTCCAGGATACATATTAACAAAGAAAGCCTGGTATGTGAGCTCTACTCTGGTAGAGAGTAAAATGGATGAGCTTGTCCAGTGGGTTGTTTTTGGAATTACTATATTTTAACCTGCATTTTAATCTGACATACCTGTTGCATCTCTTCCAGGCAGCGTCAGAAGACACAGCGACCGTAGATCTTCTAAAGCTGAACAATGGGAAATGCAGCGACTCTGTCTTTGCCAGTCCTCCTGTCACACCCACCTGTGCCTCAGAGTCGCCTATGCCAGCCTCGCCAGCCTCTGACAGTGACACGCCTACCTCTTCTGTGCCCAAGAGAAGAGCGGGTAAATCCAGACCTCGACCAATTTCGGATTATGGCCAGCTGGTTTGCAGAAAGTTCTCTATCCCTGAGGAGGAAGCGGAGCTTCGGGGGGACGAGATGGACTACATTTCTCAGAAGGACTGTAACGGCAGTGCCGCATACATTGACAGGGGCAGCCAGGAGAATGGCCACCTAAATGGACATTTGGATATTAAGAAGAGGCGGCCCATGTCTGTTATTGGAGGAGTAGATCTGTTTGCCTCTCCTGATGAGAAGGAAGACACGGATAGCCTGCCTTCTGTAAGCTTTTATTCATATTCAGCCCAGTTGAGGTAGAGAAATACTCAGGTGTTTTCAGCCTAATCGCTGCATTGTGCCATAGATTACCACAGAACCCTTTGACTCAGTTATGATGCGAACCTTTGGGAAGTTGCTGAATTCCATATATAAACATTTGAAATATGCAGCTCTATATTCTGAAGCTTGAAACTACAGCAATTATACTCTAACATTACATGTTTTAGGATGAGACAGACGTCCGAAAATGCTGTTCATCTGACATTTAATCCAGTTACAAGGGAAAGCATAAAATGTTCAGGTATCCACTGCAATCAGGTGGAGCCTGAGAAAACTGCGCCCACACCACAAATTCCTCCCTGTAGCAGACTATCATATGTCTGTGTGGACATTTCCGATATTTCAGGTTTTTAAATCACCCAAAAACAACATTACTTTAAACGTTTATTTAGTCGTCTGTTTGACGGGACAGCTATTCATTTCATTTTCATCAGTGAGCTAGACGCCTGTCAAAACACAAGCCTTTCTTCCTGCCATATGTAAAAACGATAATCTAGTAGATTGTGATGATCTTATTGGTGTGGTAGTTTCAGAGCAGCTCCTGCGCTATACTAGGCTCTTCTCTAATACAGCAGATTGTAATTTTGTCTATTGTTTGTGCTGTCATTTTATATACCTGCTATAAAATACCAATTCAGAAGTTGGGTTTGGGGTAGTGTGGCTTGGACACATTGTGGTACTCTGATAGGGTAACTACCCTTCCATTTTTAAGATGGTTCATCAAACATTTCACCCTTCAGTGATGTATCAACCTCTTATTACAAATGTCCTACCACATACAGTCACCTCCACGCTTTATTGTCCACATGGATAGTGTGTAGTATGTTGGTTTGTGAGGCGAGGGCATGCGGATGCCTAGCATGAATTTATTTTTTAATTTTCAAAAATTATTTTCTGTATTGAAGTATATGAATTCTTTTAAAAAAGCTTTACAGGAGAACACAAAAACCATTATTCAGTTTCAGTAGAAGCTAATTTAACCAGATTTTACTGTAAGTGGTTTTAGACTGTACTGATTGGAGCATTCATCATGAAATATTCAAAAATCACATGGTGTTGAGCAATTGAAAAATTTAAATCAGCAATTTTTCGAACAATTGTTCTGCAACTTTTGCTGAAAGCTGAAAAGTATTTTAGGCTCCAGTTTTCTTCCAAATAGAGAACGTAAATGAATTAGTAAAGTTTTAGTTATTTTTATTATATTATATTTATTATATTTAGTTAGTTTTATTTATTATAATAAAATTTTATTATTAATTTATTAATTTATAGTTAAATTTGTACAAAAAGTATGTGTTAGTGTAGGAATGCAGCAACTTCCCTTTGACATCCTTTATAAGTGATTTTCAGACTCTGCTCATAAAGGTTAAGTTAAAAATGCCGGACTGTTCCTTTAACTTAGTTTAAGGGTTTTGTTTGTATAACTGATGAAGCTGCTAGATCTGATAAAAACCAGCATCAAGTGCATTTCTATGATCTCCTCATATTTCATTATTGTTTAGTTCCCAACCTCCAGTACCTTTACAAAAATGCACAATTTTCACAGTGAATCTTTTAGAAATGTTCTGTTATTCATCACCAACCTAAACAAAGTCAGACAGATCTGCCACAAAGCCCCAAAGATGCCTTAAATTCTTGATGAGTTGCGCAGTACACTGATTATTATCTTTTAGACTGGAGTGTGTCCTGTTCTCGCCTTTACTGCACAAATTGTTTCATGAGCTCGTGACATCATAGGTCCACTGGTTGGGCATTTAATGAGCTCTTTCTGTGCATTCAGGTCAATCCAGAATTACTGTGTTTATAAGCTTCCAACAGGAAACACAGCTCAAGTGTTGCTGTGAGTCATAATGTACCAGCAAGAAAAATAGCCCAGGTTTTGTGGCTCACTCTCGTTTCCTCATGCCACTCTCATCCAAAACTTTCTGCAGTTCTCCGTAAATGATAAGCAATGTGTTAACAAGTATTACAGCGAGCTATCGTTCCTAAAATTCCTTCTTAGAAGGCAACTGAACCCTCTGAATATGTCGAAGCAAGCAGGCATTTAAAACTTCACTTCAAGGTGGTGTAAATATCAGCAACATAAGACAATGTGCCGTATGTTCCAGGAAAACAGCTGAAGTTATGTGTCTGTTGGCCGAAAATGACTTGACTTGAGCGGTTATGTATTCGTATCAGGCCAGATGTCATATTTACTCATTCTTGGGTCGTTGTCCTTTGCAGAACAGTCATTGACCTCTCTGTCTCTCTCTCAACATGAACCATGAGGAATGGCTTTAAAGTTTGTAATGTTTTTGTGTTGTAGCCCGGTCCTCGGCCCCCTGTACCCTCTCACGGCGTTCCTCCGTACAGGGCGGTGTCTGCCCGCCTGCGCCCCTGCGTCTTCTCCCAGAGCACCCCTACAGGACTGGACAGGGTTGGACGCCGCAAACTGCATAGAATCCTCAGTGGTGAGTTTGTGTTTGTGTGTTTATGTATGTATGAATGTGTATATATACAACACACAACACAACAAAAGCTGCGATGTTATGCAGTGTTGGAACAGTGCCTCTCAACCCTGGTCCTGGAACATTTTAGTGCTTTCCCTGGTCCAAACACACCTCATTCAATCCATCAGCCTATTAACAAGCCCTTTCAGAGTTGCAGGGGCTGTGTTAAAGCAGGCAATCCACTGAAATGTTCAAGGCAGGGTGCATTCAGGACCAGGGTTGAGAAACACCGTGTTAGACACAGGTTTAAACATATTAAAGCAGAACACACTTTTACTCTTTTGCTCACTGTGATGAAATGTAGCATTAACTGAAACAGCAGATTTTGTAAATGTATAAATAAAAAATAAATAAAAAGCAAATTCTTTGCTACATTCAGATGATGATGATGATGATTTATTATTATTATTATTATTATTATTATCAGTTACAGTTCATGTGAACTTATACTTTTACCTTTAGTGTTTAGGCTTTGTACATTTAAACGGCCTGGAAAGTTATTAAGCCCAGTGTACCCACCAGAAGGAGAAACTGTCTTCCACAGAAACCACTTTTCTCAACTGCCTGAAACACCTTGTGGGAAGGTCATGTCATCTCGTAACACAATCCTTATTGCCCACCTTCCAGCAAGCTTGACACACCCTCACAAACGCGCAGAGCGTAAACAATAAAAACTTGCCACTCTGAAACATCCTGCTCCAGTCTAACTTGTGAAGGTGAACCAGGTCTATCAGCTTGTTCTACCTGACTGTCAAGATTAGACTGTAGTTTCCAGTGATATGGCAGAACCGTCACCATTATAAAAATAACTTGTAGCAGGACATCGCTCAGGTGGTTGACCACCACCAGTTCGGATTGGTGGCTGACGAATCAGAGCATGCTGGGTTCATCGGCAGGGGGGCTTAAGACACAGGAGGTGGAAAAATTGAAGGATGTAAGTCTATTCTAATAGAACCCCAAAATAAATATATTTACATTGAAATTAAGCAAAAAGAGGTCCTTCTAATCAATCCTGAAATGGGGGATGCTGCAGCCCCCACAGAATCCCCACTTCCTGGGCTTGTAGCTCTAGTCTGAAACTAAAGAAACTCAAACTTCAGACACCAAACACATTATAGCTGATCAACTATCATATTGGGGGTAAATGGGGGAGTTTTCCTTTTTACCACACTGTCACTTAGTATGTCTGTGTTTATGCTGTGCAGATGGAAACCCATATGTCTCTACAGGACAGGACGACAGTGTGAGTGAAGAGGACGGCAGTTTTGATGAGCTTACTGAAGGAACACCGTATCTGCAGCCAGAGGTCGATCTGTCAACTTTGAACGAGGTCAGCAACCAGGTGTTTGTCTGTGTGTGTCTGTGTGATTGTGTCTGTGTGTGTGTGTTTGTGTGTTCTCTCTGTATCACCAATTTAAGGCGGATTGCATCTGTGAATCTGTGGATTAATAGGTTTAAGGAAATCCATTATGTGCTCTGATGTCTGCATTAGTTTCTTAAGAAAGCCTTAGGAAAAGTCCAAGTCTTACTTTTTCCAATGTGCTGTGCCTGTTAACCTATATTATCATAAAACTTTATTATTCAGTTATTAATCTTGCTGCTTATTGTCTAGTATCTACTGGAAGTAGTATGAGACTACTATATGCTATGTATCTGAATCTGTGGATTAGTAGGTTTAGAAAACCCACTATGTGCTTTAGTCTGCATCAGTTCCTTAAAAAATCTTAAGAAAAGTCAAAGCCACACTTCATCAAATGTGTCGTCACTGTTAACCTCCATAATCTCCAAGTTTATTATGCGGTTACACTAGTGGGAGACTGCTATATGGTACACAGATAAGAGACAATAGAACAGAACTGTGGATTTGCTAGAATTTAAGGAGTTTAATTTCTGATTTCGGTGGATGTGTTGAAGTGTTGCTGTTGTAAAAATAACTTTAATTTAATTTTAATCTGTCTGTCTATTTTGCAGTATGTCAGTTCAGGCCATGCTGTGTACGCTGAGGCCTTGTGGGACCATGTCACAATGGGTGAACAGGAGCTGGCCTTCAAGGCTGGGGACGTAATCCGGGTGCTGGATGCCCAGGAGAAGGACTGGTGGTGGGGGATGGTGGGCGAGCGTGAGGCCTGGTTCCCCTCCAGCTTTGTGCGAGTAAGTGTCGAATAGGCTACACTCAGACCCCCTTAGAGTAATGAGTGTGAAACAAAGCCCTTCTCAAACACAGCTCGGTGCAGACCCCACGGTAAGCCATGGAAACACGGCCTGAATGGCTGCTGTGGCTGAGTTAAGAGAGCATTGTAGGACCATCACCATGGTTACAGGTATTGATTGGCAGGTGTTGGGGGAGGGGGAGCCTGGGAACTGTGATCTTTCTATAGGAACTTAATTGGGTGGTACTGTACATTCTGCCTTGGTGTGGAGTTGTGTCTGCTAAACCTGAGTTTTAGTGACCGATTCTTAGAGTTCAGGGTGTGTCGAATGTCTAGTGTAAAAAAAAAAGAAAGGAAAAAATAAATAAAAAAGTGTCTAGAACACTAAAGTTTACACTAAAAAAAAATTATATTATATATGTATGTTATTATATATGTAAACATGCTTAACTAATGAGGATAGGATGGTTATCTCTTCAATTCAGTTATAAATTGCATCATTGCATCATGAAGTGTGAAATTCAATTTAATTATTTTGTTTCCAAATTAAGCTGTGTATGGAGGGAAATAGACAATAAAAACAATACACTCGTTTTTTTTGTTTGGAACTGTCCATGAGTGCAGATTTCATTGAAGATTTCCATAGTTGATTGTAACACTACACAATCAATGCTACCTTCAGGTCTTCTACAGCCCTACTGTTACACTGAACCAAGTTTCTGTTCTGATTAAGTGTATACTGAAACAAGTATGATGTGGTGTCGTCTGGTAGGTGCGTGTGAATCAGGAGGACTCCGGCAGTGAAAGTGTCGAGAGTTCTCTGGATCAGGAGGAACCGCTGTCCGAAGAGCCCCGCAACCAGAGCTCTGAGCACCGAAAGCAGATGAGGGCCAATGTGGTCCAGGAGATCATGAACACCGAGCGCGTCTATATCAAACACCTCAGAGACATCTGCGAGGTGGGCCTCATTACCTACCGTCTAAAGATACCGTGGTTGTGTTCAGCATTACTACATCTTTTACTTCATAGCAATGTTATAGCAATGTTAAGATTGACTCTCTATCAGAAATACTGTAATTGTAAAAGAATTTTAATTAGTATGTAACATTATTAAAGTTTAAGACCAAGTTTCAGTTCATATAGGGATACATACATGTTAAATTCAGTATATAAATCCTAATTGTGCAGATATGTGTTCTCATTAGAAGATGTGTTAACTTACACTTTGAAAATCAGCAAATCATAATTTGACCAGCATGTAAAATTATTACTCATTCCTTAGCAGTTTAGCTCCTAGCTCTCTCCATTCACATTGTAATTACAGGGAGTATTTCATACCTGCACAGCTTTTGAATATGGCACAATGCAGGACAGCCAATCAGAACAGAAGTAATTTACAAAGTTTTTGCAGTAACAAAAACAGCCTGTTTAATTCTAAGAGATTAAGAAGAGGTTGGAAAATGGTCATATAAAAATTAGTTATTAACTGTTTTTGTACATCAAGTCACACTCACTTGTGGATCTAAGAGAAATAATAAAATACAAGACAGAATGTAGATGTAGAATATCGGGCCTTTAACACACAACAGGCTTGGCCCCAGATCTAGGAAGACTTGGTCAATCTGTGGAGAAACTGTCTGTATTTAGGGCGCTTGTTTACTGCCAACTGCTGCCCTCTGCTGGCTACATTCCTGTAATGACAGTGAGGATCAGAAAATCCGAATCGTAGTCACACTATTATTTACTAGTGGTTCATATTGACAAGGTTTGTTCGTTTTCTCCTCATTTCTTGATAGGGGTATATCCGTCAGTGTAGGAAACACCCGGATATGTTCACTGAAGCACAGCTTAAGACAATCTTCAGCAACACTGAAGAGATCTACAAGTTCCAGCGACAATTCATCAAAGACCTAGAAAAGAAATATAATAAAGAAACCCCTCATCTGAGCGAGATAGGCTCCTGCTTTCTTCAGCAGGTGAGCTGCTTACACACATGCGTACACATGCGTGTATATATGCACACACCACACACATACAAACAAATACACATTTGTATTCCAGTACTTGTGAGTACCTCAGTATCATTCTGTATCGTTCATATTGTTTATAACTTGGGATGGAGAACTAACCCTAAATCTTACTGTGGGTGGACATAGATGTTGTGGTTACATTTGTTTAAACTGGTTTTATTACATATGTACATATTTCCAAAACTTCATATATGGAGAGAGAATTTATACATATTTAATTTTCACACACTCATTTTTTCCGCCTTTCTTCATTAGGGAGAGGGTTTCTCGATATACTCTGAGTACTGTAACACGCACCCAGCAGCATGTGTGGAACTGCAGCGTCTGATGAAGCAGGGACGTTATAAGCACTTCTTTGAAGCCTGTCGTCTCCTGCAGCAAATGATTGACATCTCAATCGCTGGATTTCTGCTTACGCCTGTGCAGAAAATCTGCAAATACCCTCTTCAGCTGGGCGAGCTACTCAAATACACACCTAAAGACCACAGGTAACACACACAGCCTCATTTACATACAAAAATACTATGTGATGAATATATTCCAGATATTGTGACTGCACTTGTGTTGTATATGGATCATTCTACTGAGATGTTTTTCTGACTCACATGGACTTTATTAATATAAATGACTGAACATTTCAATCCTAATATACCATAAATATAATGCCTACCAATTGTTTTGGTAGTGACAATTTTAGATCATTTTAAGCAAAACGCAGGAACGCTAGCCAGTACTTGTAAACACAGTTTTGAACAACTGTACGAACATAAAATCTCAGTATTTTTCATTAAAACACAAAAATGTTTACTTAATTTCAGAAAGTATGTGACACATTTCCTCAAAAACAATTTTTGGATCTGACTGTTCACCATGTGGCCATAAGGGTCAGGAATGCAATCTCACTTCATGCTCTAAAATGCAGGGGTGTGGCCAAAATAAGCCTCCGCCCATGGATTTAAACTTTCTGTGTTTAGGTAGCGTTGTGAAAATGTGGGACAGGTTTGTTTATGTATTTACTTATTTGTTTAAATTAAACTAGACAAATCTAAATAATACCACTTTAATAACACTTTTCATAACAAATCAAAAACGCCTTTTTAAAAACAACAGTAGGAAAAAACATTGTGTTCTGTACACCAGTTACAGAACTCTAGATATAAAGGTATTAAATGAAACAGACTAGCGGGCATAAAGGTAATCAAGGTAACTACAGAGACATGGCAAAATGGCCAGGACAGCAAAACACTGAGCCAAGACAAGGCAAACAACTAGGAGTATTAATACACAGGGAGCATACCAGAAACATCTGGGACTAACGAGAGGGCGGGGCTACAGATTATACACAAATGACAAAGAGGCAGGCCAGAGGAGGAGACCCAGACCAAAACAACAACAAAAGCATGTTGCACATGAGGGATGGTAAACAAAGGCAGAAATTTACCGAACCAAAGAAGGACAGGGCCAGGGCTAAACAGGATGTGACAGATTTTAGCGTATCACTGTTTCTATTAATGCCTTGGAGTTAAATCATAAGATGCATAAATGTATGGTAAAAACATGACATGATTTGTTGTAGGTCATTTTTCAATGCTACATGAAATACATACACTAATAACAAACTTCACAGCAAGAACATAATCATGACAGGACAGACATTATCAGCTGTTTGTTACTGTTGGTAATTATCCAGCCAATACTGCCTCACTACATCCAGCACTCAAATGGCATTAAATAAGCTGGAATCAAACAGCTAGTCAATCACATTAAATACCTCTGTAAAGAAACGTCAGTACTGTGTTCTCATATGGCAGTTCTGTGTTTATGCTTGCTTCAGTGACTACGAAGGGGTGTGCAATGCCCATGAGGCGATGAAGAATGTGGCCAGTCTGATCAATGAGAGGAAACGAAGGCTGGAGAGTATTGACACCATCGCCCACTGGCAGGTGGCCATCTTGGATTGGGAGGTGAGCTGTTAGCTAAATTTCTGCTTGATGACATAATTCTGTGCTGTATGGGTAATGTACAGTGTACAGTGCAATTGTTTCTGTGCTTTCCTACACCAGTAACAGATAGCTGTCCTAGCATTTAAGGGCGAATTTGCTGTTGTTAATCAAGGATAAACGAGGATTGGCCTGATGACTTTCAGTTATATTGTGTTCAGATGCAAGCTCAGTTTTAGTTTTAAATTGTTTAGTTTTAAAAAGATGTTTAACTTGAACTTTAACTGAATTTAAAGATCTTGTCTTTCAAGTTTTCACTTATTTTAAAGTCAACTTATTTTATTTTAAAACTATAAAGCTTATACTGAACAATTAGAAGAAAATCAATATTGAAAAAACATTCATTTAATTTAATTAAGCAGTATTGTGCCCCTATTACTGGTTTAGAGATGTTTTTGGCCTGTGACCAAATTGTTGTGCTATCCCTTCCTTACATGTCATTATATAAAGCATCTTGCACTCTCTATTTAGTATATTGCCTTGTTATAGTTATAAAAATATGCACTGAAAATCTTTATTAGATTCACATAATATGTTCTAATATTTCTAAATATTTGTTGGCCTGTCTGTTTACTGTTGTTTGTTTCCTTTAGGGTGAGGATGTTTTGTCACGTAGCTCGGAGCTGATTCACTCGGGTGAGCTGACGCGGGTGGTGCGGGCTGGAAAGACACAGCAGCGCAGCTTCTTCCTGTTCGACCACCAGCTGGTTTTCTGTAAGAAAGATGTGCTGCGGCGGGACCTGCTGCACTACCGAGGTCGTCTGGATACTGACCACTTGGAGCCACTGGAGCTGCCAGATGGGCGGCACCCAGAGCTGGGCTCGCTTCGGAATGCCTTCGCCTTGCGACATGCGGAAAACTTGGAGGTACTGTGCGTGCTGTTCTGCAGGAAGGCTCAGGACAAGCAGCGCTGGCTGCAGGCGTTCGCACGTGAGCGCAGACGCGTGAAGGAGGACCAGGAGATAGGTGAGTCTCAGAGGGGAGAACATGGAAGGTACTATATTTTCAATATATAATAAAATAATTTAGTATTATTAGTGTAGTAAAATGATTTGACATGTCTTTCTTAACTGTAATGGAACATTTGTTTGCTACTGTTGAGTTTCGACAATCTGTTCCTTGGTCACTAGTATCTATATGTGCTGTTATGAACAGTTCCTTCAGAATTCATTTAGGGCTGTTATAGCAGTTATATTAGTAATTACAAATGTAATGATATGTAAACAGTTAATTGTGTTTTAACGCCAAACTGTTTTAAAAAAGTAACTGAATTAACTGAACAATAAAAAAACAGGCACAGCCTTTTATAAATAATAGAATAATTTATTGTGAAACTAGAAAAGGACCAACTCCACCCATTTTCCAATCTGGCAGTTATTTTATTTTAGTAAATTTAGAACATTTTATTTTGTATTTATTTTTTTTTTAGCTTTTTATTGTGTGACAGCCCTAACTACGTTGCCCCTGGAATTGCACACTTCTGAGGAGGACCTTGGATGGGGACCTTTCATGTGTGAGGTTGTGAACTGGTCATGTATGTGTACTCATAGGTGTCACTGTTTGTCTCTTACAGGGATGGAGATTAGTGAAACACAAAGGAAGCAGGCGATTCAAAATGCCAGAAAATCCAAGCAAGGAAAGCTGAAAAGTAAGAGCCAGCCCTGTTTTACGTTATGTGGTATTACAATGAAAGTGAATTAACATCTATTGTTTATGTTCTTTTGTTTTACAGACACAAATTACACTGGCCATCATGTCCCCCTCCATCACCAGCCCCTACACCCTCTCCACCAGCGCCATGTCACTGTCCCAACCAGTATCCCACAGCAGCAAGTCTTCTCTCTAGTGGAACCAAAGCGTAAACCCTCACATCTGTGGTACACTTTCACACGCAACGCCCTGTTCAGAAAATGAGAGCTATGAAACTCCGGTGACATGAAGATGCCTCTGATGCAGCTCTGGTGCCGATCCAGAGGGCGGCATGTTAATGGACTCGGAGTGTGTGTTTATGTTGTGTGTGTGTGTGTGTGTGTGTGTGTGTGTGTGTGTGTGTGTTTTAAGTGCCTGTAAGTACATACAATGAGACCCACTGAAAACCCACCCGTCATCTTTTCACACATATATGAGGATGGGGGATAAAAAGACTTGTTGCCAAAAGTGTTAATTCCTGACATTCCGTATGTTGCCGGTGTGGTAAAGGTGCTGCTTCTATTGATGTCCCCTGTCCTGCTCACCACATCAAAACATGTTGAAGACAATGATGCATATTCATCATGCTACATGCCTTTAGTGTATACTTATCGTTCTTATCCGAGGCTGGAACCTTTTCAGACCTCTGTTTAAGCCACTCAGACCATGACACTAATAAAATAACCCCGTATGCTCTTTAAATGAACACCTGTATGGATGTGTGGGTTTGAGGTCCAAGGCGGCCTTTCATGCATTCATGCTGTCGGTTCAGGAGATCCACTGAGCTTCTTGCTTCAGGTTAGACAAAAAACGCGTCCATCAGATTACCGGATCGGTGAAACGGGAGCAGCCCGTGCCCCCTCGCGGGTAAGGTTACAGTGGCTTGCCGGATGCTCTTACTGGCCGGCTGCTATCTCGCTTTAGCGTTGCTGCCTCGAGGTTTAGAACGGCGGGTCACAGCGCGCGGAGTTGACATCGCATCGGATCTATTCGGCACTTGGGATCTATTCGATTCGATTGATCTGCAGAAGCGCGCACCCGAGGAATGTGCTGCTGCTATGGAGACTGCGCGCGAAGAGAGCGGCGCGGGGAGCGAGGATGACGCGGCGCGCGACGAGAGTGCGAGTGTGAGTGACGGTTATTTGTGTTGTTTGTTTGTTTGTTTGTTGGCTATCTGGCTAAGACACATTTTATTTGTTTTCTGGCTGATGTATTTATTTTTTGTCCACAAAACATATTTACACCCATTAAACAGTGTCGTCACGTGACTCTCGTGTGTAAGGTTTTCTTTTTATTCGTGATTATTATTTGCTCACTGCCTGATTTATTTATTTTTCCACTGAGACCTTTGAGTGCACAGATGTTTAGTTTCAGTGGACAAATATGAAACGCTCATAAAACAATTAAATTATTAACAAATTACAGATATAAGAACGTAACGTTACCCACAGGTGTCATGTGATTGGTTACTTCAGTCAACATCAGATCAGCACATCCCCACCAGAACTTACTGTCTGTGTCTCAGTTGTGTTACACAGTATATGTTGTGTAATACTCATAGTATGAGTTTGACAGACAATTCAACCTGCATTCCAAAGCTTAGGCTGCAGCCGAAGGGGGGACTAATCCTTGGTAGGACTGTCCCATGAAGAGTCGTCCTTAACTAAGACTGTCCTTTGCGCCGTATGTGCACAGAGAATTGTGGGTAACTGAGTGTGATGAAGAATACACCAGTTGCATCCTCGAGATCACCCCAAATGTAGATTGCATTTCTAAGCTAAATATGTCCTTGGCTGTATTCGAAATGGCCTACTACATACTACTTGCGTACTAAATCTAATCTCTAAAAAGTAGTACGTCGTATGTGGGGGGGGGCGCTATCTTCGTGGTGTACTGCATCCCATCATGCACTGCAGCCTCACCAGCTCTCAGCCTGATTCAGCCAAAGAAAATTGTGGTGGGTAACACTGGGGAGCAAAACTCCCAGTATAAGGTGTAGTGATTGTAGTGGAGTATGTTTTTATCAGAATGAGCCTCAGAAAGTTAAAATATACAGGTCTGAAGAGACCTGTATATTTGAACTCGCTTTAGAGGATCAGTTTCAGAGTGAAATAGCCGAGGGTAGCTAACAGCTAGGCTAAACGTATTTCAGGTGAACTGAGCAGCGTTAGCAGCAGCTAGCTCTAAACAGTGGATACAGTAATAACAGCTCTGAGGTAAATGTGAGGTAACTAGTCATGTGACTGTATTAGTATACCACACTGTAGGTCAAAACTTGTTACTGTACTGTACACTACACACATGGGGCAGTATACAGTACATACTACTGTGGTTTACAGTGCCCAGACATGAGAAGCTCCTCCCTATCAATTTCCTGTTGCATTGTGGGACAATAGTGTTAATCATTATTACACTCAAAAACAATTGGTTATAAGTGTGCGTTGTGGACTTTTGAGTATACTTTTTGGGTCATTTATAAACTATGTCAGGTGAATATATGTCCACAGAACGCAAACGATAGATCGAAAAGATGAATTTACTCCTTCAGTCTCCCAGCATCAGGCTGCTGCAGTAACCCCACTAAATGTCCAGAGGTTCCTGCTTGGACATGTATTTTTATCTTGTTGTCCAGTCTCCAGGTCAGCAAACTACCAGTGAAATAATCTACTTCTGAAAGGAGAAATATTTTACTGCATACTACTAATAGTATATTAGCTAGAGTACAGCTAACCTAGCTGGCCCCCGACCAGGCTATGGCAGGGAAACAAATCTGAGATCAGTGTTTCTAGATCGCATTCGTAACTCATACCAGTTAGTTCAAAGCACACTGTCATCTTGCGTGGGATTGTTTTCCCCTAAAAACTGGGCGTGCTGATGACGGAACACTTCGGAAAGACATATTAATGATCTGATGTATAACCGTTACCCTCAAGTGTTGCAGGATTGTTTACTTGGGCCAGCAAATATATAAACCGTGAAATTAAGCAGTGTGTAAGGTGGGTGCAATCTGTCAAACTCATACTCCACACAGTCCCTCCTCTTTACTCTTCACTCCTCCCCTCTGTTTACTTACCACTCTAGAAAAAACGTTACGAGCATAGCATCAAACTTAATCCCTCTACTCGCCAACAGCGTCTCCCCTCTATTAACTCTCGTTTTGGTGCCAGTTTGGTCATTTGTTTGCGTCTTCTTCATCTGCTCACGTGGAAACTAAAGGCACTATTGCCCCTTGAGGTACAAAGTGGCATTGCAGACAGACACGCTGCGGATGGCTAGTTAGCACGCTAGCTTCAGTAG